>CP054672.1:17212093-17299190 GCA_013348765.1 Carpinus viminea
AAATCACATTTTTTCAAGTCTAATAATATGATAAATAAATTGTTTAATTAATGCAAAATTAAACAATTTGGGATTATTTATTGTTTTATGTCGGAAACCGAATGTCCAAGTATGGTTGTCCCCTCTTAGAACAAACCCGGGCCCGTTCACCGCACCCTTGAAAGTTTGACACACGCTTAATCCCTGTGAAACCCTATATATATCATACTATATTATTTGGTAACCCTATACCTATCTAGGGTTACCATATTAGGCAATTTTATATTTTTTATTTTTATTTCAATTTTTTCAACGTATCTCTCTATGGTAGGGTCACTTGACCAACCCCAGTGAGTAGCGCTGTCCCGTTCATCCACACCTAGGAATTGACCACGATTGGGCATGACTAAGTCACCTTTTCACGAGATTTTGCATTAATTAATTAATTACTCATTAATTCATTAGGTTAACAAAGAAGGCAAAAAAAAACATTTACTAACGTCTATTTTAGACACACGTTAGAAATTACTAACGTGTATAATTATGACACGTTACTATTTACCCGTGTTATCACATCCCACGTTAGTAATTGTTTGTTTTCATTTTTAATCTTTTACATATTATTGTTATTGTTATTATTTAATTGAGTTAGATTATATTCATTACACTAGATTATATGTTTGATCAGGTTAGTGAGTTCCTTAGTTCAGAGTAATTAATTACAAATGGTAATTAATAAATTAGGTTACAAATAGTTAATTAATTTAAAACAAAATGATGAGGGACAACACCATTGATGCCTTCGAGTAGATCTGCCTATGCGTGTCATGCATAAGTTATATACGTATGGTTAAAGTGTTGCATGCAGATGGTGGTTCAAAATTTTTTTTTCCATGTAGTGACGTGGCATTGTGCCACATCGAATTTGCTCACGCAGCACGCCACGCCACCAATTGGTGACGTGGACATGGCACGTCAGGAATGGGGCGACGCGTGGCCCCCAGCAGGCCCGCACCCCTATCTCTTTATTCTTCTTCCCCCCAATTTTTTTCCACTTATTATTTTCCCCGCCTATCCCTCGTCAGCTCTCCCCACTCCGAAGCCAGCATCTTCCCTCTCCCCTGCTTCCCCATTTTCTCCTCCTCCGACTCAGCTCTCTCACAATTCTCCACTCATTTTCCACTCTTCCCAATCATTAGCAAGAAGCCTAGAGGAAGTTTTGTGGTCCCCATCGGACGGCCATCCCGCCCGCCTCTCTCTCTCCTGCCTCCCCCCAGACCACACCCGCCATCGCCTCCGGCGAGCTCCTCCTTCTCCACCATAGAGTCACTCTCCTCTCTCCGGGCCGGTATCTCTCCATCTCCGGTATGCATTCAAAAAATATCATTGCATGAACAGTATTTATTTTTAATTTTTTGTTAGATTGAGTTGTTATATTTGTTTGGTTTCTGAGAAATTTCAACTGGGGATAAAGAAGTTGATTTGAACTGTTGCATGTTGGCATTGGTTGATTTTTGGCATTTACTGAAAATGATCATATTGTAACAAAAAAGGATGGGCAATTTATGGTTGAATTGTTTTATTTCTCTTTTAAATTTGGATGCTTTTGTAAATTTTTGTTGGTTAGAACGCATACATGCTTGTAATCTTTGGTAGGGTAAGGTTGAATGGGTGTTCTATTTTTTATTTTTAGTTTCAGAGTGAGATGGTAGGAGAGTTTGCATTTGGCACGATGGCTGGTGTCGATGCTCATGTGATTTCGATCAGTTTAATCTTACTTTATTTAATCGCATGTATTTTTTAGTGGTTTCTTTTTATTTCCCCCAAACTTTGTTGGGAGGGTTATGAAAGTAAGATTGGTAAATATTGATATTGGATGTTATGTTTTTCTATTATCTCACTCATTCATGTCGAAGACAATGGTGGGCCTAAAATTTTATGTAATAGGAGATATCAAACTTCTACCCAAATCACTATGCAAGTTTTCTTGAGCTTATGTGCTAAAATAAGGGGTCTAAGTGAATGAAAAAATAGGACAGGGAGAGGCCCTAGTGGTGGGAATGAGTGAAGCCTAAAATGTTTGAATATGCTAGTTTAAAATTTGCATCTTGCAGGCCCTGGTGCCCTAAAATAATAAGGGGTTTACCATGTTATATATAAGTTTCAATGAGTACATAATTTTATTTTTAATTAATAAGTAATAGAATAAAGTTGTTAACCGTTTTGAGTTGTATGTGAGATAGATATTGCTTGAAAGAGGGGTTGTTCTCCCATTTAATCATATGCATATGAAGGAGCTGCATATATTCCGTTGGAATTTATGTTCTGAGAGGTTTTTATTTTATTTTATATTATTTTGACATCCTTATGCGTTTAGCTTGTTTAACATGTCTTTGGGAAAGTTGTATGACATTGGTGTCATTGTTCAATAACTAGTGGTATATTGAATCCTATGGATAAATTGAGATAATGTAAAATAGCTCCATGTGGAGTGGAGTGGAGTTGGAGTTGTTTTGTTCCTAGAATTTTAATTTATTTAAATTTGTTTCCCAAACTTACAAACTTATAGATGATGGTGGAGGATATACTAGCAAAGCCTAAAACTAAGAATACCTTCTGTAAAGCGGTATGGTTTTTGTGTGTGTAGTTTGTGTTTTGGAATTTTGAATTGGTTCTATTGCTGTCGGTGTTTAGTTTGGAAACTCTGTTGACCAAAATGAAAAATATTAGTGATATTGTTTGCGAAGGAAGGAGAAATACTTGGTTCTAAAACAGGGAAAAAGATCCTCTCCATTTCAAAATCCTTCTATTTCCTCCATTTAGTGCATTTTGAGGATAATAATACCCTTCAAAATGCACTAAATGGAAGAAATGGAAGAATTTAGAAATGGAGGGGATCATTTTCCCTAGAACAGTAGCGGCTTGCGCTATTTCAAAGCCAAAAAGTGTCTTACTTGTAATCACTATGATCATAAGTACTGAATTGTAGATTGGAGAATTGGATTGCAAGCTCTACATGGTAGCTTATAATTTTGCTTTATTCACTCGTATATATTTTTTAATAGTTTGTTATTGTCTCTCATTTTTATTTTTTTAAATTTTGTTGGGAGGGTCGTGAAACTAAGACCTGTAATTATGGAGATATAATGTTAAGTTTTTTCTATTATTTTATGTGGTGGAGGATATTTTATTTAATCAATTAGAACATACTTTTTTTATTGATGAGCAAATTAATGTAAAGTGTTTGGAAAAGGGGGCTGTTTTGTCTATAATAATTTCTTAACAAACTCATTGTCTTTGTTCATTTAGTAATATTTTGTTCAATCTATATTGAGAGGTTTTTTATAGTCTTTATGTAAGATAGATATAGGGTGATCGAGGTTTTCACATTGCTTTGAAAATTCCATAGCATGTTTTGTTTTAGTTAATTGTCCTTGATTCAAGCATGTGCATATGTTTAATTGACTAATCTTAATTATCAAGCCAAGAAGTGAAAGGGCTTTGCATTTGACGAGTACTATTAGCAATACATTTTTATTCCACAATTATCTCACTTTGTGATTGGATTATGTGGACTTTTTGAATGGCTGCCTATATATATGTTCACTAATGAAGAGGCAAATGGAAAATGGAAAATGCATTAATGGAAAATGCTACTTGTTTTTAATTGGCAAATAGATGTCGAACTATCAACACGAATTTTTTTTTATTTTTTATTTCTCTTGTTTGCAGGCTTTCAGGTTTTGGCTGAACAATTCCCAAGCTTCCATCCTTCGTAAGTGGAATAACCATCAAGCTTAGATTCCAAATTCGGAAGAACGTTAGCAAGGTAATTAAAAGTTTTTAAATACGCAAATGTTTTGTTCATGTGTTTGCGTAGTGATAAAAAAGGTAATAAAAAGTTATTGATTTAATCATTTACTTAACATTTTAATACTCTCCCTTATCATGGGCTGAAATTCCTTAATAATTAGTAAGATTTTGGCATTGGTATTGATGCTTGGCATGTGGTCATTGTATCAACAACTTATACCTTTAGATATTCTTAGATTCGATCTTCTTCGTTTAAAAGTGAAATGGAGAGAATCCATTTTATGATCTAGATTCAATTTCACAAATCTAATTATGTATATGTTGCCACATGGTATATATATTGTCACACGCGTTATTTAAAATATTTTAAACAATACAACATCGTATACATTGTTAAATATAACAAAACAAAATCTTAACTGTAAAATAGATGTTCTCCGTTTCACTTGAAATGAAAAAGTTAGATTAATGGTAGCTAATGTTAGACGGTGCATTCATGAATTATCAAGAAGATCCTATCCGAACAGAGGCCATATATATATTTACAAATCAATGGCCACTACCTTGAGCTAACCACCTGTGAGTTTCAGCAAAATGATTCTTAGATAAGAACTTCTTCAAAATTCAACTAGAAGAAGTTGATAAAGATCGAGTACATAAAGTAGTTCAATAGTAACTTTAAGTAAAGAGACAAAACAAAAAGTGCAAAATAAGAATTACCGTACCGCAACAATAGATGGTATGTCAGACACAGGAGAGCCATGTCACACATCCATCCCAAGTATGATAGTGGGAGCCTTGGAAAATATAGGAATAGAGGGAGAGTGTTCAACTGCTAGTAATGAATTCAAACCACCCAGCAGCAACATCAAAAAGGAAATTAAACAAGTTTGGCAATACAATAACACCAAAGCCTTGTATCCCAACAAATAATTTGCAAGAAGCAGCAGAAAAGCCACAAAGGGAAAGAGAGGTAGTGCAATAAACTACACTCATCACAGTACCTCTCACCTTTGCATTACTCTTCAGGAGAACATTAGTAAGATACTGGTCATTAACCCTTTGAGGAGCCATGCATTGAGTTACTATTCCATACTCAGCAGGATTCTTTCGCTTCCATGGACCTTGGAGATGCAACATATTTGATTTACCAGTCACTTTGTAACCACGATTAGCATTGTCAGTAAAGAATGGATCAAATCAGTCTCTACCATAAAGAAGAATAAACTTTGGAGCACCAGGAAGCTTTGACTGAATATCGTCAAACATCTTATCTACTCTAAACCATAGGTGGAGCACGTGAGGATTCTCTCGAAACACGTCAAATGGAGGCTCTATAAGCTACATAAACACATGAAAAAGAACTGTCAATCACTAGACAAGACATTGTAACATCCATATCATGACCTATCCTACAATTCCTTTCAACTCTCCACATTTAGTGAAATCCCGTATAAATCCATGTATATCACAACGTGTTGAGAACTTAACGACAGCCCATCATTCTATCTTTGTTGGCTGCACCAATTTGTACAGAATCAGTTGAAAATACTGTGAGAATTGCGAACCTAAATCACCAGAGAAAAATAATAAAACAATAAATACCTTCCAAAGTTCAGAAAGACACCTACATCGGACAAAACCTTCATCCTCTCATTTGGCTTTTGCCTTGATTTTTCCACTAGTGAAGCTCTTTGAAGAGTGGATAGAGATTTTGTATAACGTTGCAAGGACACGCACACCAAGGAACACAGCTGAAAAGAAAAGTGAAACAGAAAACCTTGTAGATAAGCTGCACTCATCATTTATACAGTATTTAGTTAAGCAGATATAATCCATCGCTTCACATCAAGAGGTAAATAAGTTGGGTGTTTAGGCTTACCAACATTGATACATGAAGATCTCCAGAATAACGCTATTGTATACCACGATGATTAACAAAATAATCATAAACAGTCACTTCCACCTGACCTTCACCATCCACATCATTTCCAGTTCTCTGCTTCAGTGTAAAGCTACAACACACAAGCATAACAATTATTCAAAATGCATTACGTATTAAGAGGAAGTCTTTTTATAATTAGGTGCAAGACCAATCTCAACACAACCAATTAAAGGAAAAGTAAAAATGATGACATGACATAAATTATACGTCTGCTCTTTGCATGGTTTCTCACTCAAGCCAGTTATCTTCAACTCAAGATTGGAAGGACTACCTTTAATCCTAAGAATTTTGAGGACTCACTTAGCCCGCCAACAGAATGTAAACAGATGTATAAACGGGTAAAAGAACTAAGTTGATAAATAAAAGAAAGACGCAGATTTAATTACCTTTGACCAATCAAGTGAAAATGGATCCCTCACATTCTGATTGGAAGTTAAAAAATCCAGCACAGGCCCAGGCTGTATGATCATGGTAGTAGATACATCTGGATATAAAGGCAAAAGAACAAGTAATACAAAGAAAAAGTTCAGAGACAAATACATATAGAACAAAATTGTAAATGATCTTACCAATGTTCAAAGATAAGCCTCCCTGGGTGGTTCTAAAACTTGAATGAAACCCTCTGTAGCCAAGAACGCCACCACCAACCTCAGCCAAAAATTTTGGATCATTGTGAAAAAAAGATTGGCGAACAAGGAGGCAGCCCCTGCAAGAGTCAAAAAATCGCTAATTATTTAATGGATCTAAATTGAGCTACGTAGAAAGCTAGTGAAAATTAAAAATGAACTAATCAAGCATAGTTCACTCACTGCTTAGCAGCATGCTGCCTCAATATAATATCCAACACTCTTAGGGCTTCTTGGGAGTTCTCTGATTCCTGACACCGTAGTGCATTTGCAATGGCATTCATGGGAATTTGTTGTAGCGAAGCTAATTTCCACTTTAAATGTCTTGGAGTTATATGGTCGCCGCATTCTCTTGCGGTCACTCTCATTTGGACTTCCATTGACATCAGGGCTACGATTTCCATTGTTTCTACACAGAAATTAGGTTTGCTAGATATTAGAGATAAACTGACAATAATATAGAATACCTAGAATAAATGAATCACAAACCCTAATGGTATACCTGTTCGATTGGACATCCTCAAACACAACAGTAAACTCAAGTTTATTGTGGGGAAGTTATCTAACAGTGAACAAACTCTTCTCCCCATCATAAGCAAAGTCCTTCTCAGATAACTCACTATCACTACAAAAAACATGGCATTTACTAACGTGGTCACTGTTCACGTTTTTTGCCACGTTGGCAATTACTAACGTGTCGTTATAAACACGTTAGCATTCATAGCATGCACATGTATTACAGGCTGTTGCCTTATTGTCATCTTCTTCGTTGGATTTTCTTAACAAACTTTGTGATTTAACCTTAAATTAATTGCGCTTAGCAATATTTTTCGTTGTTTTCATTCTTATTTATTGGTTCCATTATCACCTTAAAATCGCAAGTATATATTGCGAGGCTTATTGTACTTGTGCATACTGAAAATTTAAACTTATTATTCCAAATCAAACTTAGATGGAGTTTTGGTTTGTTAAATATATATAATTAATATTATCATGCATAGAATATGTTATATTCAATTTGATATATATGACCATATATGTAATTGCTTTGAGATGCCATTTCCTTCCAACGGTCATATGCTTTTGTTAATTGAATTGTTAGTAAACATAAATAAACCTAGGTCTATTACGTTTACTGTCCCAATATATAATGTAGGTAAATTTATCGGGTTTTTCTATTTATGTAGTAATAATATGGATAAGAGTTGGATGATGAAGCCTAGGATCTCCAAGGAATACATTGACGGTTGTAGATCGTCAGTAGATTTTGTAAGACTCAATTGTAGGACTCAGATGGGCTCATTTTATTGTCCGTGTAAGGCGTGTTGCCTCAACAAGCGGACAATCCGCATTGGTATTCGATCACTTGAGGGGGTAAAGGAATGTCGCCCAATACAAAGAATGGATTTATCACCAGCCTCCGCATTTAACTCAAAGTTGAAGAAACTAACTTGCCGAGATCGGCAGATGCGTGTCCAAGCACGAGGATGTGGGTGGCAATATGCAAGCAATGTTGCGCGATTTGTTCGGTGTGCATGATGTCAGGGAGGACAGCAATGAGCCTCAACTTAGGGCAGAAGGTGGTGAAGAACATGTTCCGGATGATACACCCAATAGAGGTGACGCTCAGAAGTACGATGATTTGCTTAAAAATTCGGACAAGCCACTCCACGGGAAGACCAGACACAGCAAACTAAGTGCCACTGTACACCTATACAATTTGAAGTGTTTGGGTGGGGTTACTAACACGATTTTCTCGGCTCTCCTTGAGTTTGTCAATCAATTATTGCCTGATGACGGTGAACCTTTGCCGGATAATACATATGAAGCAAAAAAATTCCTAAAGGACATGGGGCTCGGGTATGAGAAAATACCGGCATGTCGTAATGACTGTATGTTGTTTTGGAAGGACAATAAGGACTTAGAGTCATGTCTTAAATGTGGACAATCTAAGTGGAAGGATGAAGTTCATTTGAATGATTATCGTGAAATCATTCCGGTGAGTAAGAAACGTCCGTGAAGGTATTGCGGTGGTTTCCATTAATTCCAAGATTGCGAGGTTGTTTATGTCAGCGGCATGAATATGAGATGGCATGCAGAGGGTCGGACAAAAGACGGTGTATTGAGGCATCCGGCTGACGGAGAGGCATGGAAGTCGTTCGATAATTTACATCCGGACTTCTCATCCGAGAGCAGGAACGTAAGGCTTGGTCTAATATCGGATGGATTTAACCCATTTGGCAATATGAGCACATCACACAGTACTTGGCCCGTCATGCTTGCATAACTTGCCGCCTTGGATGTGCATGAAACAACCATCATTCATTTTATCCCTCGTAATATCAGGCCCAAAATCACCTGGAATGGATATAGATGTGTACCTTCAACCCTTGATTGACGAATTACAGGAATTATGGAATGTAGGGGTTCGCACGTTCGACGTCTCGAACAGAAAACATTTTATGATGCGAGCGCAGTTGATGTGGACGATTAATGACTTCCCGGCGTACGCAGATTTGTCAGGATGGCCTACGAGGGGTGTAAAGGCATGTCCTTGCTGTATGTATTCGACGAGGTCTACATGGCTAAAACACGGGAAAAAATATTGTTTTATGGGTCATAGGCGATACTTGCCCATGGATCATCCGTTCAGAAGGAACAGGAGAACGTTTGATGGTAAACAGGAATTCGAATGTGCCCCCGAAGTGCCGAATGGAGAAGAAATATTGACACAGTTAGAAGGGATGGTATTCGGAGACGAGAGTGCTGGTAAGACACCAAAACCCCCTCCACAGACAAAGAAGGACCGCAAGAAACAAAAAGAAAAGCAGCCGAAGAAGAAGAGGAAGAGGAATAATAATAAGAACCAAGAAGAACCAGGGCCCTCAAGTATTGTGGAAAAGAAAAGTATTTTTCAGGTTGCCGTATTGGAAAGATAACTTGTTGAGGCACAACCTTGATGTAATGCACATCGAGAAAAATGTGATGGACAACATACTTGACACTTCTAGACATGAAAGATAAATCGAAGATAACCTTCAAGCCCGACAAGACTTCAAAATGGGTTTGAGACCTAAATTGCATCCGTACATTGGCGATGACGGAGAACTTATTTGCCGCTCCCCCCACGATGTCGATGAAGATAAAATTGCTTTCCTACAAGTGCTTCAAGATGTCAAGGTGCCGGACGGTTATGCATCGAATATATCCAGATGTGTTAAAATGGATGACCGCACATTGTCAGGTCTCAAGAGCCATGACAACCATGTTATCATGCAACAGCTTCTCCCTATTGCATTAAGGGGATCGAAATTGCCAAGTAACGTGATCAAGGTACTAGTTGATATGAGTACATTCTTCAGGGGCATATGCGAAACGACATTGACACACGAGGCTTTGGATAGACTTCAAGAACACGTCTGTATGACTCTGTGTTTGATGGAACAAATATTCCCCCCTAGCTTCTTCACTAGCATGGTCCACGTTGTCGTCCACCTTGTTCGTGAATGTCGATTGGGTGGACCGGTACAGGATAGATGGATGTACCCCGGAGAGAGGTAAAACATAATTAATTCATAGTAAACTTATTTATTTTATATGTGGAAAAGTGCAACGATTGATGGAATGTTGATGTGTAGGAGCCTTGGGGGATTTAAATCCAATGTTCGCAACAAAGCGACTCCTGAGGGTTGCATTGCAGAGGGATACATAGCTACTGAGCTAGTGATGTTTTGCTCGGCATATTTAGGTAGTGCACCGACAGTTCACAATAGGCCACAACGAAATGCAGATGGGTGTAGGGGGGCCGGAACACGAGTGAACCTAGATCGTAACACGTTGACACAGATTCATCGGTATATTATGTTCAACTCTGACAACTTTCAGGAATTGCGGATGTAAGTCATACAAATATAATTACGTCATTGGCTATTGTAACTTAATGACATGCAGTTTTAGTAGCGCACTAAAATGAACGGACTAACTCAATTGTAGGGCGCACATGGAAACGCTTAGGCGAGGTTCGAATGTGGGGCAAATGACAGACACTGAGTTGGAGACTCAACATTATCAACAGTTTTGTAATTGGTACCGTGACTATGTAAGACAAATGTCAAATACGAATTTCACTGAAGCTCAAATTTCTTTCCTACACCTATTCTTTTGTGCCAATAGTTAACTGTGCATATACGCTTATGTTATGCTCGTAGGTCGATCATTCAGACGATCGACAGAGGATGGCACTGGGAGAAAAACTTGTCATGCATTGTAGAGGGCCAATGGTTTCAGCAATCGAATATAACAGATATGTGGTCAATGGAAAATTATTCCGTACTATCGCATACGATGTGAGAAGGAGGTCTCAGAACAGTGGCGTTTGTGTGCCGACTGTTGATGATGAAACGTATTACGGGAAGTTAACTAAAATCATTGAGGTGGAATACTACGATCGGACTAAGTACGTATTGTTCAAGTGTGATTGGGCGGACAACACAAGAGGCAGGGCAAGTTGGACAAGTATGGTTTAACGTTAGTAAACTTCACAAACCTTGTACATAAGGGGGATAAAATTACTGATGAACCCTATGTGCTAACTTCTCAAGTCTCACAAGTTTATTACGTCACCGACGATAGGGACCCCGATTGGGCTTGCGCCGTGAGGACCAAACCTAGGAATGTGTACGACCTTGGGCTGGGTCAAGTGGATGATGACGACCAACCAAGCTACCAAGATCGAGCCTCCCGGTTGGATCATAATCATCATTGTGATCCACATCCGGATGACATAGATTACACTAGGACCGATACCACCTATTGAGGCGTATGTAATTTAATATAAATGAAGTTGGCATTAATATGTTTTTCGTTGAGTTTGTTTTTTAATTAATGTGATTGTTCATTGTGTTTAATTTAATCTTTATTTGATTTAAAATGGTCATTACCTTCCATTTTTCTTATTATGTTGGATTTTAATTTTCCTTATTTACTATTAATTAGTTTTGAATGTGAATAATGTTGCAGTGAAGCATGAGTGTTCGGGGTGGTAGGACGAGGGGTCTAAGGCACCCACATCCACCGTTGATCAGGCAGAGGAGTGATGATGACAGCGAGACTCGTGAAGCTGCATTCATATGACCTGAGTCACCAGATTTACCAAGACTGCATGAGCCCTTATTCGGAGTTGACACTGTGGCTTCGCTATCATTAGGGGGGAGCTTTTCCACACGGACGCATACACCCGACCAGAGAGCCCAGTGGGCAATCCATATAGTCGGCCTGTGGACCATATGGATTGTTCCACTGCAGCAGATGATGCCCATGTGGAGCGGCAGGTATCCCCAGCCGGGGGAGACGATGTAGAGCAGGGTCATGATCCACATGAGACGGTTCAGCCCGAGTCAGAGGATATTACACAGCCCGAGTCTGAGGATGTAGCACAGCCTGAGGCCCCTGATTTCCCAGAGCTGAAGGAGCGCGAGGTCTGGACGATAGGTATGTTTAGAGTTATAACCAATGATGGGGGCAACACTAAACCGGGGTGGGCCATGGTCACCCAAAAAAAAACAATTTCCAAAAATTTATATTTTGGAAAAAATAGAAGTAAAACAAATAACCAAATTAAAAGAAAGAAGCAAAGTTTAGTTCTAATTTTAGTCATTTGGCTTTCTCCCAAAAATATTCGGGCCCTATTTTTAGATTGCATGGACATATCCAGTAAATGTTTTTGGCCCTATTCTTGATTTTTTGGGTTATAGCCATTAAATTTTTATTTTTATTGTTGTGGCTCATACTATGAAATGGTAACTTTGTTTGCCCTTACGTAGTCTGTACTTTTTTACTAACAACAAAGTGGGCTTATTTAAAAAAAAAAGATGTAAACAATTGGAATTTTGTTTTTGGTTAGTCCTATTCCAATTAATTTTATGGCTCCATCCATGCCTATAACTATGTATATGTATGTATATGTATGTATATATGTATGTATGTTATTAAATATTTATATATATTTTTATTTTCATTAAATATTGATTGTAAATTTATGTTTTACTTACCAAATGCAGATACAAATAATAATATTGAAGTGCTTAACGTGAAGGACCCCCACAAGTTATATTCAATACCTGATGGGAAACGGGTCGTTGTGGAGTTCAATGGAATGTGGCAACCCGTAGGGAAAAGCGGGGGCAAGTGGCGGCGGATGACGGGCAAGATGGTCAGGCGTGGTACCTTCATCCGTATATCAGACGATTGGAAGAAGGTACCGTTAGATCAGAAGGAGCTATTTTTTGATGCTTTGATGGTAAGTGTAAAGAAATTGTTCTTAATTTAATGTTTTTGATGTGTATATAACTTAATATGTCTTCACTTATTTCGAAATTTAATATAATTATTTGGTCTATTAATTATTCAATTGTTCACTAATGCAGAAACAGTTTTACATAGTGCCCGGTTCGGACATTGCTAAAATAAAAAAGGACTTGTGGCGGGACATGGGGGAGAAGCTAAAATATTGGCGCGCCGAATTGAAAAAGCCATTAGCCATTCGAGCGGATGACACTCCTGAGACAGTGAAGGCAAGAGCGTCGACAATCCTCGAGGGGTACGACCAGGTGGATGTGGACATATTGCTGCAGAAATGGTGTGAGAAGAAGAATCAGGTTGGTCAATTGTTTGTTTGTAGTTGTGTAGCATCATAAGTAAATAATTATTTATCATTGACATATAAATAAATAAACTAATTTGTGTATGCAGGAATATGCCGCAAAAATGAAACAAATCCGAACATTGTACACGACACGCATTGGCGCTTTTCAAAGAGCTACAACAACACGCGCATGAGACGGTATGTTTGTCAAACCGAAATACATACAAATTATTTAATTAAATATTTCAATATTATAACGTGAAAATATGTTGTTGTTCGTTCAATTTTGCAGGTCATGATAACGAGCGAACCCCCAACACGAGCACAGAATTATATCAAGACCCACGAACAACCGCGGTGGACATCCTAATGACTTGGTTGCCGAGAGAGTGGTATGCTTGAAACACATGTATCAATTTTTTTAAATATGATTAATAGTTGGATGTGTGAGATGACCGTGTGTATGTAATGTGCAGGCTGAGATGCGGAGGCTTGAGGAGTCTGACCCTGCTGCACTTGTAGAGGGGCCGGAGGGGACGATTCGGTGGGCACCGAATGATGCGTATGCACAGGCTCACGGCAATAAGCCGGAGTATGCGGGTCGTGTCCGTGGCGTGAGCAAGAATATTCTGCCGGTTCGGGGACACATCCACTCGTATTACACACCGCGCCCAAATGCCACCCCGCCGTAGTAGAGGAAATGATTCAGTCCGCACTTGCATTGAGAGAACAACAGCTGAGGGAGGAGATGAACCAGCAGATGGATGCAATGACTCAGCAGTTTACTCAGCGGATGGAGGACGCGCTCGCTCACCAGGCGGCACAGTATGAGGAGCGGTTTCGCTCGCTTGAGGGACATCGGGTTCGGGTGTCTGAGCCGGAGGCGAGCACTGGGCATGCTTCGCAGGATGTAGGGTCACCTGCACGTATCAGCCACCGATCACCAGGCGATAGAACACAAGGTAACAGTATATTGCATTTTATAAACATTAAATAAGATCATATAGCATACGAAAAAAACTTGAAGTGTGATTTTAAATTTCGTACAAGAATAAAATGTTGTGCATATATTTAATATCCAAGATGAACATATATAACATAGTTCGTTATATACTATGTGTAGATAAAGATCAGAATGAGAATCGAAATGTGACCTCGACCACAAAAAAGTCGCGTCTTTCGAAGGTGACAAAATGACAACCACTTTACGTATAGTGCGGTACGTATATGTGCTATTTTAGAAAATTATATTTACTTGAAAAATATTTCAATGCTTACCCTCTTTCTACAGCTATAACATTATGTACATATAAAATTGGATTAGTAGCTATCTTTGTTCTCTCGATCCATAGGAAGATCTAAAGCTAGAAAGTTAAAAATATATCCAAAAATCGATATGTAGTGCATGAATGAATGGATTATGGATGAGGGGTTGAGATTCTAAAGGGCAAGAGATGATAGTCTACTTTATTTTCAGTTATGGTACTAGCTAGAGGACAAATTATGTACTAGGAGGTTTAGTTTAATTGGCTATCACTCTCGTAAATAATAATGTTTTTTCTATCTGTCTTTCTTTGGCTCTCACAATCTCACAGGTTTTTTTACCTATAAAAAGCGACTGAACTAAACCATCTAATTACCCTATATTTATACTATATTATTTGTTAGTTAGAAGAATTTTCAGTGATTGTCTTTTCCCAATGGGCGACATAGGCATTTGTGGTGAATATTGACATCCTTCTCATTATCATTGACCTTAGAGTGAATATGAAACAAACATGCTCTAGCTCTAAAGTTCATACAAAACTTCATAAACTTAGACTAATAGAAGAAAGAAAACACGTTAGAATTTTTTTACAAATCGAAAGCCCTATTGTGGTCTCTTGCTCTGATAGCTTTACTTCATCTCAGTAATTAGGAATTGAACCACCGGCAGCAATAATCTGTCGCTCAAGCTACAAGCAAACAAGTTGAAAAATGATGGTAGGAGACAAAGAAGCTGAAATAACCATATAATTAAGTTATTTGCAAGATCTTCTCCTTACCTTGAACACAGTTTCCAGCTTGTTTTTCACAAGAGAATACTCATTCTTTACTTGTTGCAGGCATTTAAGACACCTATTCTCAGGCTTTTACTTATATACATGACTTACCTCAGAATGATCCACACAAGTGAGGACTCTTTGCAATAACATTATATAGCACAAACAATTTGGTACCTTAGGATACTTTTTTGTAGGAAACATCTATTAGAATATTAATTAAAAAATTAAATCAACTATTTCCTTTAAGTTTAAGCTTTTGTGATAAATTATAATTTAATATAATATCATACTAAAAGTCTTTAGTTCGAACATTTTTTATGACATTTACTTCTCATTCCAATAGGTTAAGTAACTAAATGTTTGACTCAACTTATAAAGGAGTAGTTTGAATCCACAATGATGGAAAGTATTATATTAAATAAGTAAATCAACCATTTTGTATAGCTTTAAACTTTTAGAATAAGTAGTATTTTAATAAGATCTAACAATGACGAGTGTCACATACCGAGGCGGATCCACCCATCAACAAAGGATTCGACTTAAAACATCATTGTCGACTAAAACAAACTATTTGAACTGGGAGTGGCTCAAAATACTCCATCCATTATCATCTTAAGCAAAATCTCCTGATTGTATTGCATTGCCCTTGTTGAGAAAAAATACTTATAGAGTTAAAATTGAACTTGTAGATTTCTCTCCTGTACGGCTTGCACTTAACTTATCGAGTTAAATCTTTTCTTCTTCTTCTTCTTCCTAAGCAAAGTTATCAAAAACATTGAGAAGTTGAGATCCTTCTTTTGATCAAGAAGAAAGTTTTTTACTAGCAAGGGAGGTGCCCAAGGTGCAGGCCAGGGAAAATGTGTTCTTTAGAAAGTTTTCCTTGGCATAAGATTATCCGTTCTCGGATTGACTTCTTGTCATTCATTGATTCTTTGGCTGCCTGCTAGAGGTAGAATGATTAATACTTAGTAAAGATTGGCCTCCTATGGTATATCCTAGTTCCTGCCCATTCTGCAATGGGGATGTTTAGAGCTTTAACATTTGTCTTTATTCAATGCTAGATCGATCTCCGAAAATTTGTCATTCTCTATTTGGCAAGTCTAATTATGTTTATTGTCGAGTGGATCAACATGTTTCTTTAAAACTATTTTGCACAAAATTTGTCATTCTCCAACTTTTCACGCCCAAGAAAGATCCGTACATATTGAATTGTCATTTTAAAAGCCATCTTTGAGTGTGGGCGTGAGAAGCAAGAGTATGTATAACATTGGTCTTTGCACGATGGCTAGTTGTAAAGGTGGGTTTGTATTATTCTTGGACGTAATCCCAAGTACTTTTTGTTGGTCTAGCATTTGTTTCATGATAAGTTTTGTGATATGCATGGACTTGAATTTTCCGCAGCTCGAGTGATTATCATGCTAAGCATGGACCAATGGATGAACTTCTCGTGTTTGCTATGAGGTAAGCAATTTATTTTGACATATTTTTCTTCACTATTTTTTCTTACATTGATCTGGTGTAGTTGAAACCATGAAAAAGGGAAAAATAAAAACTCCATTGGATAGGTTAATATTATTATCATGCCTACCCCAATAAAACTTCAGTATCCTGATGTCCTTTGATGTCCGATAGTGCTCAAGAATGGGGAATGTTGTTCTATACTGGGAAATGTCTTGTGTTTAGATGGTTATACTGTCAATCTATCATGTATTCTATTCCTGGAATCCATTTATGAGTCTTCTGTGGCAGTAGAGAACTAATTAATCCTGCATACATGCTTCATTCATACAGTGTGGGGAAATGCATGCTATAATTCTGTAATATGATGCAGTTAATTGATGATGGGTATAAGCAACCCCTTTTACGTGCTTTTACATACTATTGAAATCATTTGCATTTCTTCTTTGGTGATAAGTTTTCCAGATCTTCAACAATATGATCCCTTGAATCTTGGGCGTGATTGTTGATAATTTTGTTGAATGGTTGAGAAAAAGCAAAGCTAATTTCAACACCTTTGGCCTGTGTTATGTTGGTTTGTGGTTTTCTTTGTGTTGTTGGACTAGCTTGAATGTTTTCTAGCTACCTAACTAGCTTTTTGGTTGTATTGCTTTCTTTGTTTGTGGGTTTAGGGAGCTGTTTGCTTTGCTTCCCCTATGTTTGTAATGTATTTTTCGTTTTGTTTGATAAAGTTAACTTATCCAAAAAGAAAAAAAACTATTAAAGAAAAGTAGTTTTATTGAACTAGCAGGCAAAAATTATGCATATATGACTGAACCTTCCGTATGGCTTTTGATTTAAAAATAAAAAATAAAATAAAATAAAAAAACATACTATTGGGCATATTTTGGCTGCAAGATTAGTGAGAATTGCACTAGATCGAGTAAATTAATTGCACACAGTCGGCCCCTTTGGAAATAATTTTTTACGTACGTATTATTTCTATACAGCTCCACATTTTTGCTTAAATTGTGTTAGTTACATTAATTATCGCTTCATATGCCCATAATAATATAAGCGGAACAAAGAAGAATATATGGATATATAACTAAGAAGCCAAAAGTGGATTGATGTTATATATAAGCTTATTTGGTTTTCTTGTGCAATTCCTATATATGTATGCTTTTGTAATTTGGTTGACTATGAAAAATTGTCTATTTACAGGAGACTGATTGGTGCAATAAGGGTAGGTAGTAAAAGAATCTGGAGGAATGCTGTGGAATGTAGTATGTAGAGATCACCTTTTCTTTGAGGTAGCTAGTTGTGTAGAGCAACACTTGTTTCCGGTGTTTAATTTATTGGAGAGAGAATTGTAATTCTTGTTTGTTGTTAATGCAAATTATATTCATCTAAACCCTAAAAAGAATGAATAATGAAGAAGAAACATCATCTAATTAATTAATTAATTAATAATAGCACTCCATGATCATAAGTGTAATATGCACTACAAAAACATTTAATTGCACATAAAAACATATAAACAAGGCATCAAAACAAATAGCAGAAGAGATAAGCGAGAGCAATCTTTCGATTGCTTCCTCCCTATGTCATCCCCATGTTCACTCTTCTCCAAGACAATAACTGGCCCCAAAGGGTCCCAACATAACCAATCATCTTCTAAATATGTATATTAGTGTACTCTTTGTGGATTCTCAAGTACAATTCTCTCCCTACCAAGTATGATATATACATCAATGATGAGTCCTATTAAGTTTTAATTATAAATGTAGTAGGGACATTTGTGCAAGTTTAATTGGTTTTTATCGTGCCTTACACATTTCTTTCTTGCATGGTTCTCGCTCTAATAGAACTCTAATGAATGGTACAAGTGGGATACACATTGATGATAAGACTTTAAGTTTTAATTGTAAAAGTATTATAACAATAAGTTAAAAGTCTTAAGTACTCTTTGAACTTTGATTTATTATGTTATAACCCCACTTGCCAACATGGTTGAATATTAGGTGTAATATACATATACAACTTTCAAGTATATCTATTTTTGAAAACCCACTTAATTGCAATGAGAGTGTTCAAAAACTTTATATATACTTATAGTTAAAGATTGTACTTAAACATATGGAACACAAGAGCTAGGCTGTGTGTGTTCAAAAGAAATGTTAGTATCCAACTTTATTCGTCACCTCGTAGTGTTTTTTTTACCAAAATAGCAACATTGAACCTTTTATCTTTTTTTTTTTTTTTATAAGTTGTTTTCATGATTTCTTGACAATTTTATATTTTTCTGATTCTCGTCGATCGGACTCTACATTGTTTGATCGCAACAAAATACGGACTCTAGGTGGTGTGTTGGATAGACTATTATCGATCACGTGATATTTTTGTATCATTGTATTTTTTTGTTTTTTATGTTGTTATATATATATTGGACCAAAGTGTTGATCTATTGTTACTTAAGTTGTTTGTTAATTGTTTATATAGGATGAATGTGATTACTTGTTGTGTGTATAGTTTGGATAACAATAAGATTATTATTTTTTATATAAATGTAATGGATGGAGAGATATATGATGATAAATATGGAGTCAATTAGGTGCTTTAAAAAAAAACCAAAATAATAAAAAAAAAAAAAAGGGGAAAAAACAATTTCAATATTCCTAACGTGTTACATCTCCCACGTTGGTAAATGACAAAAAAATCAAACACATTTGCTAACGTGTGAATCACATGAAACGTTAGTAAATGGAACCTCAATTTCTGACGTGTCTATAAGAAGCACGTTAGGAAATGGTGTTAGGAAAGGAAACACAAAAGCTAACGTGTGCAACAAATAAAATGTTAGTAAACGCAATTTCAATTCCTAACGTGTCTATCAGTAAAACGTTAGTAAATGGAACTACAATTGCTAACGTGTCTGTGAGTGAAACGTTGGGAAATGGAACTACAATTGCTAACGTGTCTTTCAATGAAACGTTAGCAAATGGAACTTCAATTGCTAACGTTTCTCTAAATGAAACGTTAGGAAATGTGAATTTATTTTTTTAAAAAACAACATAAGCTAACGTGGTAATATAACGTAATATATTTAGAATTGCAATTACTAACGTGTCTATGAGTAAAACATTAGGAAATGTAATTTCAATTGCTAACGTGTCTGTTCTTAAAACGTTAGGAAATGGGATTATTTTTTAAAAAACATAAGCTAACGTGGCAATAAAATCAAAGCGTTACCAAGGGGTAAGCGTGGTAATTATGCCACGTTACCCCATGTGCGTGTGATTTTCAGCCACGTTAGGTTTTGTTTATAATTTTTTTAAATATTTTACAATTACTAACGTATAAACAGTAACACGTTAGCAAATGCTAACGTTTTACATGTATGACACGTTAGGAAATTTCAATTTCTAACTCCCACTTTACCAACGTGTTGAAAAAGTTAGAAATGGTGTGTACGACACATTTACTAACGTTTTAGGATATCTGACACGTTAGTAAATGAGCGTTAGTAAATAATATGTTTTTTGTAGTGCCACCAACCGATAACCGATTATAACCGATAACCGCTTTTATTTATATATAATAATATAAATATATATTAATAAACTATTAAATAAAACATCCAAAACGACGTTGTTTTGATGTTAAATATATAGATTTGGGATTTGTCTTTTTAATTTTTTCATTTGATTTGGATTAATGGATTTGGGCTATGTTTTTGGACAAGAATATATTTGGCCATTTTTTTTTTTCATCTTTTTTGGAACATTTTGGCCTTAAACCATTAAAATAAGACCAAAAAAAAAAAAAAAGGTAAATTAAAGGCCCAAAACACTTAGAAAGCGCAAAAGCCCCTTTTTTTAAAAAAAAAAATAAAAAATTATAACCGCGCGGTTATTGTATTGAATAACCGCTAATTGTCCGTTATAAAATAACCGATAACTGCCTAGGCGATTACGATTATAGTTATTAAAAACCAATAACCGCATAGGTCTATTGTGGTTTCTGATTATAACTAATAACCGGAGTATAACTTTGAACACCCTACAATTTGGGACTTGTTATACTTCAATACCAACTATTACATAATAATCTTTGTGGGACTATGAATCCATTTTAATATGAGATGAAAAGTGATGGAAATTTAAGGATTCATAATCCCCCAAAGCGCATTTGCGGGGTGGTTTGACCACCCATTGAATTAATTCAAAGGACAAAAGTCAATGCTTACAATTTTTGCAACAAATTCTTTTATCTCCTGCCTTAATTCATGGGATGTAATCTCAATTTTGAGGTAAGTAGTATGCCTTTTACACCCTACCAAATCCACCGGCACCCAACGTTATCCTTAGCTAAATCCTTTTGTGGCAATATACAAATCTTTGAATTTGAATCTTTGAGCTAGGTCCATATTGAAGCTCCAAGTCTTCTAGCAATTATGCAAACTTCCTTTTCCTTTTTACGACACAAACTACGCTGAAATTGCTTTCAGGAGGCCATCAATAATCATAGGACACGTATATGATTATTTAACAATATGGACACGTATAATTAATTAATTACATGGACATGTATTAATTTGTTATTAGTGCTGCTGACGTAGCATTCTGTTAAATTTTGAACGAAATTTGGACGAAGATACTATTTCCATTTTTATGTAAACTAACTTAGAACTCGTGCATTGCGCAAGATTATTCATTATAATTTAAGTTTAAAACTTAAAACACACTCATTTTTTTTATTATAGGTCAAAAAAGTTGTGTAAAAAAAATCTATCATGCCTATTTCAATATATATATATATATATATATACTAAAGGTTATACACACTACAAAAAAATTGAGGATTAGTGTTGGTTTTTTGGTGATGGTTTAAGGGTAAAAACCGTCACTATTAGAAAGGTGACGGTTTAATAGTGTCGGTTTTAAAGGGTAGAGAATCTAGGGTAGGAAAACTAAAAAGGTGATGGTTTTAGCAAAACCGTCACTAATTAGTGACGTTTTAGCCAAAACCGACACCTTAGGAAAAGTGTCGGTTGAGCAATTAATTTTATCATCAATACCCCAATTTCACAAATCGCAAGCTTCCAAATGATGTATACATCAATCGATGTATACTACAAATCTACAAGTTGTATATTTTGAAAAATGTATATTTTCTGAAAAAATATACTACAGATAAGCTTCCAACAATGAAAGAAAAGAACAAGAAAAGAAAAAAGAAAAAGATGACACCAACTAAGAATTAATCTACATATGAGACAAGAACACAAACATCATCACAACCTAAAATAAAATAAACAGAAGAGAATAATGGAGCAGCAAATTCAGAGATAAGGGTGAAGAATACGCACTGTCAAAGATACCATCAATAGCCATACCCATCAACCATATATAATGCTCCACGTAACAACATCCAGGTGAGACATTTTATCGAACACCAATCTCGCCTCCATAATCCACCCACACGCAGCATACATCCCAACCAAACCAGTCTGCACAAATGGGTCCGAGTCCAACTTCGAGGCACGCCCGTGAATCTCCATCCCCTGTTCCAACGCTGAAGCCCTCCATCCCCTGTTCCAATGCCGAAGCCCTCGACACCGCCTTCAGCAATGGCGAAAAGCTGAACCTGTCCACACCAAGTCCGTCCCTCATCATCTTCTCGCACACCAGAAGGGTCTTCTCAGGCTCGGCCCCACGCGACAACTGGCGCAGGAGCTTGTTGAAATCGGTTGTCTGGCGGATGCAGGTGAAGACGGAGAGAGCGTAATCGAGGTCTGAGGCCGGGCTTTTCTTCGAGCTAGCTGAGGATGAATAATCCACATCTTCGATCAGATGGTTGTTGCTGCCGATCTCCATCTTCCACGCTACCCGATTGCTCCACTTCCTTCCTCCACTCATTCCTTCTTCCACCGATTGCCTCCCAAGTTGCTGTACAGAGAAAATAAATTAATGAGAAAAGAAATAAAAGGCAAATGCAGATGAAGTTGCTGTACAGATAAAATAAATTAATGAGAAAAGAAATTAAAGCGGAATCTTGACGCGCAAATCTAGATAGAGGCGGGAATTTCTAATTTTATTTCAAAATGGTGTCGGTTCTCTGATGAATTCTTTGTAGAACCGACACCCAAATTAGTGTCGGTTTTGTGAAAACCGACACTAATTAATAGTGTCGGTTTTCACAAAACCGACACCCTTAAAAAAATAGTGTCGGTTTCACTAAAACCGACACTATTTAATAGTGTCGGTTTTAGTGAAACCGACACCCATTTTTAAGAGGTGTCGGTTTTCCTAAAACCGACACTATTGTGTATTTGTTAGTGTCGGTCCTTTAAACCATCACTAAAAAAACCGTCATTAAATCTCCAAATTTTTGTAGTGACAACAGTATATTGTTGAACATAGTGACACAATTACACATAAAATTGTATGAATATATAAATTGCATAAAAATATACAGTCATAAGAACCAAATATAATTTTAGTTTTAAAGCATATAAATTAAAATGTATTAAAAATTTCCGTGTTATTTAAAATGGAAAGAAGGGTAAAGAAAAAGAAAACAAAGAAGAAAAAACTTGAAATGAGTTAAAACATAAGACCCTTAATTAATTTTAATTTAAGCACATTAAAAATAATAGTAAATCATACAAACAATTCCAAGAAAAAAAAAAAAAGACAATTTTGAAATGAGTTAAAACATAAGACCCATAAAAATATTAAAATATTTATTCCCATAGGAAGTAGTCTTTATCTCTTTCACAAAAGAAAGATAAAAATCATGGAAGGAATATTGGAACAAATAATAATAATAAAAATAAAAATAAGAACAACAACAACAAAGCCAATTAAATTTACAAAAGAAAAATAAGAAATTTGAATGAAAAATAATATATAACTTAGAATTGTATTTGTCTTAGTTTCAGGAAAACGTATTACAAATATTTTTCTTTTCTTTTCTATTTCAACTATCCTTCACGCATCCAACCCACAGATGGGACATAATGGGTCTTCCACAATTTTCTTACTCATCAAGTTCTCTCTAGTCGGTAGAATATCATGCATGACAAGCTCTCCAAAAAAAAATTTCCAACATTTGGAACAGCAACATCCGTATCTGTTTCCACACTTTACTTTTATACATCCAAGTAGAACATTTAGCTCTGCACCTGACATCAACGGAATTAGGTCATCCTTGACCTAGGCGGAGGAAGTGCCCTTGGTTCTTGAAAAATTTCTTCATGCTGCTGCAATTTCCACCAACCTTTCTTCTTTTTCCATGAATTTTCGACCACCATAAATGGATTACACACTCCTTTTCTCCTCTTCTCAATACGAAATCCACTCGTCACCAAAACTCCATCTCAAGAGTTACGAAATTCTACATAATATACCTCAAGGTACACAACCATTGGGTGCCGAGGATCAAACCATAAAGAAAATCAACATGGAAACCCCATTAAAGAAAAGAAAATAGTTTCTGGAGAAGTAAAAGAAAAGACAAAAGTGATAGAAAGATGTGACAGAAACAAGAGAGAAAATATATATATTATTTTAATGATATAGGAAGACTAACAAAACCTTAAATGTATGAAACATGACGAGAAAAGCTGTTGGGAATGCTTTTATAAAAGAGATTTCTTAGATCCTATCTGTTCATTACTATTATTATTCACTGCAGCTTACTAAATCACACTAAAAAATAAAAGGAGGGATGGTGGTGAGAATGCAAAAAAGCATTTCCCTATCTCCTCTGATCTACTACGACATCTGATCTCTGCTCCTGAGCATCAACAACCTTTCTTCAATCATGTCCAAAAATTTTATCGTCCTCTTTTATTTCTTCCTATCTCTAACAATATTTCACCCTTCAGAAGCACAAACATGGGTGAACGCAGGAATCTTGGTGATTCGAACACGATTCCCCATTTAGACATAAACACAAGTACACATCGCTCTTTACTCACCTATTTTGTGCTTTCGCCGACATCAACTCTTCAACCTACGAGCTATCCTTCTCGTCCAGTGGTCAGCAGTACTACTTCTCCAACTTCACGGCCACTATTAAAAAAAAGAATCCGTCAATCACCACCCTAATTTCCGTCGGAGGTGCAAACGCCAACCCTTCGATCTACTCACTCATGGCCAATAGCTCCGTTAACAGAAAGTCTTTCATTGACTCTTGGATAAAAACAGCCAGGCTCTATGGCTTTCAGGGCATAGACCTTTACTGGGTTTGGCCTAAAACAAGCTCTGATGTGACCAACATGACCACCCTCTTGGAAGAGTGTCGAGTAGCTGTAGAGTCTGAGGCTAACAACTCTAGCCAGCCACAGCTCATCTTGACTGCCGCAGCTCATTACTCACCAGATTTTATATCTCCTAATTCTGTTTATTCTTTGCCGGTGGATTCAATGCAAAAGAACTTGGATTGGTTATATCTTGTGGCTTATCACGACTACTCCCCATTTTCCGCAAATTATACGCGCGCGGTTGCAGCTTTGCATGATCCAGAGGCTCACGCTGATACTGATGATGGTATAAAGGCATGGATTGCTAGGGGATTATCTGCCAACAAGTTGGTTTTGGGGTTGCCTTTGTTTGGGTGTATATGTGGACGCTTAAGAATTGAAGAATGGAATAGGTGCACCTGTCACTGGTCTAGTTACCAATAGCACAGACACTAATGATAAAGGAAGGATTGCCTATATCAAGCGACATTTATATTCAGACATATAGCCCTGCTTTAACGTACAATGCTACTTTTGTAGTAAATTACTGCGTAATTGGATCCAATTGGATTACTTTTGATGATGTTGAGGCTGTCCAAAATAAGGTTTTATATGCCAATTGAGACAAGCCTGCTCGGTTACTATGTTTGGAATGTCGCCAACGATGACAATTGAGTGCTTTCTCTTACTGCAGGTAGCTAGGAATATTATTCTCTCTATTTAATTAATTATAATCTATAATATTCTTCATAATTTCTTTATTATTATTTTTTTTCTTCACTCTCCCTTCACTAGTGGAGAGTATAGTTTATTGCCTTTCCACATCTGTTTACCCTGATTTATCTCTTCAGAAGACTTTTATTTTAGTATATATGATAGATCAATATTTCCCCTTTATCAAGTTTAGCTATGATTTTTAAGGCCACCCACATCCGACATTAGTTATATTTTATCTATATCATTTAATTATTATTATTTTTGTATTTTTGTAAGGATTGTATTTTTCCTAAATATCATATTTTTCAACTTTTAGAAAAATTGATGCGAGAGAGAAATAAGAGAAATTTTGGAAAAAAGAGATGTAGTAGGAGAAAATTTTGGAAAAAGAAAAACAGAAAAACAATAAAAAAAACGTAAGAAGAAAATTTTGAGAGAGATAGGAAAAAAAGATGTGGGGAGAAAATTTAGAAACTATCTCTTTGTATATATGTAACTTTTTTAGCTCATTTAATAAAATATCTATTATACTTTCTTTTCTCTTTTTTTTTTTTTTGCTTCTCCAATGTAGGGATATTTTACAAATTTAAAGAGGTATTTTAAATAAAAGTGTTATTTAGCTCCTCCATTAAGAATGCTCTAATTAGTTTAAATTTTTAGAGTAAGGAGTTCGTGAGTTCAAGCCCTTATTCCATCAATTCACATATTTCATGAGTTAAGCATGCATTAGCTACAACTTGGAGGAGAGTGTTAATTAAATAATTAAATTCATCTCTTTCTATTAACTTTTAAGCTATTGGAATAACTAGTGATGATTTAACAAATATGATACACTAATTTATGTCCATATATATGTAGTATGATGTATCAGCTAATCCTGGAAACACATGCATGAGATTAACATGTAAGAACATGCTAGCTATTATTTTGCATTAATCTCAGAATATATATTATTTGAATATTTTTATTAAATAGACTCCCGTACAATTTCTATAAAACTTAGATGATGTGGTAATAAAAAATTAGACCTTTTTTTTTTTTTTTTTATGACTGGGGTTAATTTGTATTACCACACTATCCAATATTTGTGTATATATATATATAGCAGATATACATGAATCTCCTAAATAGATTAGCATATCATCCAATTTTTACGAATACTAACAATTAAAACTAGACATAATGTAGCATTATTTTTATGTCATGTTTCTATCTCTCTTGCATGATGATTTTAGCTTCAGTTCTAGGGGTTCATAACGGGATTGACAACAATAAGCACCAAAAATGGGGATTGTTAGTGATTGTTTTGGTTACAAGTACTGCTGCAATTTTCTTCCTCCTAGTGTCGGTGATGTGTTATTTAAGGAAGAGAAAGCTAAAAGCACAAGGTAAAATTTCTCTTCCACCTTTTGATTTTTATTATTTACTGCATATTAAATGAAGAAAAAACACGAGATAAAATTTGATGCTTTAAAATATGACGGTGGAAGCAGATAAAGAAGCAGACAAAAAGACAATACTTCAATAGCAATGTTCCGATCTTCAATTCTTTAGTTATGTTGATATTGATGAGGCTACAAACAAATTTGCATTTAAAAATAAGCTAGGAGAGGGGGTTATGGTCCCGTTTACAAGGTAAATTAACTTTTTTTTTTTAATTAGTCATGGGTTATAAATTACAATTGGGCTTTGTATAATTAGTCCATAATTACTATCACTACAAAATATACAAAAAAATGGTAAGAATTCTAACCCTAAGATAACTGTAATAATGAAACTAATCCTAAATCAGGTGACAAGATAAGCCACTTAGCCAATCATCCAACTTGTATTCAGCTAGTTACAAAAGAAGGAAGAATTCTAACTGGCTTCTTCATCCTCCAGCCATGTGATCCCCACAAAATTCTTCTACACATTTTCTTACCCGTTTTCCTCTTACCACAAGTATTGACTACGAGTGTGTATGTTGCAGGGTATACTAGCAAATGGAGAGGAAATAGTAGTAAAAAAACTTTCAAAAGCTTCCACACAGGGATTTAAGGAGTTCAAGAATGAGGTTACACTCACAGCAAAACTGCAACATGTTAATCTTGTGAGAGTTTTTGGATTTTGCATCGAAAAGAATGAACAAATGCTGATCTATGAGTACATGCCTAACAAAAGCTTGGACTTCTACCTCTTTGGTTAGGATCTTTTTAATTTGCTTATACTTAATTAATTGAAGCATTTATATTATATTTAGGAACACATGTAACAATTTTTTCTTGATGATCTTATTGATGCAGATCTTGCTAGACAATCTCTTTTGGATTGGAGAAAACGAGTTGATATCATCGAAGGGACTCAAGGTCTTCTATATCTCCAAGAATACTCACGATTTACAAGCATTCATCGAGACCTCAAAGATAGCAACATTTTACTTGACATCGAAATGAAACTTAAGATTTCAGATTTTGGTATGGCTAAAATTTTCATGAAAAATGAACATGAAGCAGATACAGGCCGAATTATTGTAACATAGTAAGTAATTTAAAGATTGAAGTTTAGTAAGTTAAACATTCCAGTCAAATAATTAAAATTGCATAAATGCAGTGATTACGTTCCTCTTGAATATGTTAAACGAGGTTTGTACTCTACCAAATCTAACGTTTATAGCTTTGGAGTCCTCTACTCTTACACATCATAAGTGCGAAGGGGAAAGCAAGTTGTTATGGTGTGAATGAAAATTTAAACCTCCTAGATTTCATAAGTTGGTCTAATCATGCTTTTGTCTTTTGTCCCTTTTTGTGTTTTGTGTAATTGCAGAGTTGAAGTTTGCTGATGATCAGCAAAATTGGTATCATGGTTTCATTTATTTCAGGCATATGAGCTGTGGAAATCAGGCAAAGGCATGGAGTCTGTGGATCCATCTCTGGATGATACACTTTCATCATGTAAACTAATCAAATGCATGCAAATAGCTCTTTTGTGCGTTCAGGAAATTGCAGCTGATAGGCCATCCATATTGGAGGTTTCTTCAATGCTTAAAAGTGAAATTGTTGCTTTGACAATTCCAAAAGTGCCAACTCTTTTTTCTTTTTTGATGAATAAGTGATTTCATTAAAGCTCAACCAGCCTAAAATGGCTATCAATCAAACTTACACACAAACTACAGTATAAACATACTACCAAAACAAATGCAGCACAAAACCACTGCAAAAAAACAACATTACAGACCCCACCCAAGGCCTAAAATATAGCTTTCCAACAACAACTAAAAAATGTTCCAAAACATAGACAAGGAGCTCAAAACACCCAAAAGACCTATTCTGCAGCAGATAAACCTACAGAAAAGACACAAAAACCAGCAAAACAAACCCCACCCAAAGGCCAACTAAAACCTTACATCAATAATTATCTAGCAGCTAGCAACAGAACAAATAGAACCAAAATCAGCAAACCAAACATCTGTTAGCCTAATATTGGCAAAGAATATCTGCAGGCAAGTTCCACAAGGAGCAAAGTCCAAGGTTTTCCTCATTCTTTGGAAACTTTCCTTTCCCAAAAACTCTAGCTCGAATTTTCCACAAAATTTTTTTCAACAGTTGCTCCTCAGAACTTAGATGCTCTGCATGTTTGATTTCATTCCGAGTGCACCATATATTATACACCACAGAACCCAAAGCTAGTTTGCAAAGAATAGCTTTAAGAGACTTGCTGCACTCTCTAGGTTTCTCTCTCGGAGAAACTAGGGTTTGAGGGGTTTAGTCTTCTACCGGTGACGGGGGAAGTGGAAAACGGCGAGCATGAGGAAGGGGGATGTTATGGAAGCACTATGTGGAAGGATTGCTCGTATTGGAGGCGAAAACATAGGGATTTCGATCAGTGAAGGCAATATGGCGACTGATGTTGAGAAGGGAGAACGATGCCTTGTAGGTCGAATCGGAGGGGAGAGGAAGGTGAATAAAGAGGCCTTCAAAACTGTCCTCTCACAAATATGGCGCACAGTAAGGTTGGTGACATTCAAATAAGTACAGGATAATGTGTGGGTATTTGAGTTTGAAGATGTGGATGACAAAACGAGGGTGATGGAGGGTAGGCCTTGGTCTTTTAATCGGAAAATTATTGTGCTAAACGACTTCGACGGAAGTATTCCTCCAACGCAGATGATGTTTACTCACTCCCCTTTTTGGGTTCAAGTCCATGATATGCCGTTAATTTGTATGAATAGAGGAGTGGGAACCAAGATTGGAGAGTCACTTGGTACTCTGGTAGATGTGGATGTTGCCAGAGATGGAGGAGGATGGGGACAGTGTTTACGTCTGAGGGTTTGCATAGATTTGTATAAACCTTTGGAGAGGGGCAGGACATTAACAATGGGAGGTAAAGACTACTGGGTGAATTTTAAATATGAGAATTACCTCTTTTCTGTTTTCACTGTGGGAGGATTTTCCACGAGAAGAGTGGATGCCTAAAGAAGATGTCAAAACGGAATTTTGTGGAAGATGGAGATCAAGGCTGGGGTGTCGGATTGAGGGTGGAGGAGCCATGGCAGAGAAAGGGAGGGGACTCAGGTGGAGGGAATTTTCAGAACAGCTGGAGCCGTGACGGCGTACCAAACTGGAGAGAATCAACCTATAAGGCAAGAGCTGAAAATAGCAAAAACCCTAGGCATGACAATCGGTCGTGGATGAAGAGAATAACGATGCTGAAGATTCTTTCCATAATGGAGCTATGAGAGGGGCAACAAATAAGGAAAGATCTGATTTTGTGGGGTACCAGCTGGATAGGTGTTCGAAGGAATTAGGGGAAAATTTTAACAGTAGACATGTGGACATGCAAGTGGGGACACAGGAGAGTGATGTGGCAGAAACGGTGGGGATCACACAACAACAGGAGACCACGGGTATGCGTATGGTTGAACACATGCAGAAAACAGAGGAGAACGTGGTCTTTAGGAAAGAGGGGGAATTGAATGAAGGAGGAAAAAAGGGGGAGCAATCGGTGGAAAACTAGTAGGGGCAGCTTTGTGAAAAAACTGGGAAAATAATTGCTAGGGGTTCGAACCATGGACTGGTCCCGATGATAGCAGAGGAAGAAGAAGAACAAATGGGTGGAGGGGAACGATGGACAATAAGAAAATGGAAGCGTCAGGCCAGAGAAGGTGGTGGGCCCCAAATTAATCCCATAGTGCATAATGGAATGGGGAATAAGCAAAAAAATGAAGATGGTGATGGAGGCAAAGAAGGCACAGAAAAAAGGAAGAAGATGGAGCAAGAGGTAGTTTCGAATGGAGAAGACTTTGATTTGTTGGTGGCGGCTGTTAAACAGCCCCGCCATGCCAAATGAGTCTCATAAGTTGGAATTGCCGAGGGCTTGGGAACCCTCGGACAATTCGAGACCTTAGCCAAATGGTTAAGGAAAAGAAACCCAGTTTTTTGTTTCTCATGGAAACAATAAGCCGAAAAAATAAAATGGAATGGATTTGGGTTAAATTTGGTTTTGCAGGAATGTTTGTTGTTGACCCGGTTGGAAGGAGTGGAGGTTTGGCACTTTTTTGGAAGGAGACGGATGAGTTGGAGATTCAGAATTTTTCACGAAGGCATATTAATGCTATTGTAAAAGATCGATGAAGATAGGTCATGGAAACTTACTTGTTTTTACGGTAATCAAACAGTTCTAAAAGGCATGAATCTTGGGCTCTATTAAGCATCTCGATTTGTTCTTACCGAGCCATGGTTGTGTGTTGGAGATTTTAATGAAATCACACATCAAGAAGAAAAGGGTGAAGCTAGGTGAAGGGAGGTCATATGGCATCTTTAGAAGCGCTTTGGAGGATTGTTATTTGGTGATCTTGGGTATCATGGGCCACACTATACATGGTCTAATAAAAGGACTCTGGAATTTGATAGGACAATGGCAACGAGCACATGGTGCAAGCATCATAGGAGTAACAAATGGTGGCTTGATCAAACCAGAGGAAATTAAATAGGGGGTGGAATGAACATGCAAGAGGGTCGATGATGTTGGTTAGAAAAATTTAGAACAATGTCAATTGCGGCTACAAGGGTGGGACAAAGAAAGTTCGGCAATTGTTGAAAATGAGGTGGAAAAAAGACAAAATTTCTAGCAAGATGGGCAGAAGATGGAGAAGGAATGGAAAAATAAAATAGTTGCAATTGGAAATAGATAAGTTGTTGGAATAGGAAGATATTAAATGGAAGTAGTGGGCGAAGCAACATTGGTACCAGAAAGGAGATAGAAATACCCCTTTTTTCCATGCATGGGCGAGTCATAGAAAGAGAATTAATACTATTAAGAAGATTTTTGATGATGAAGATTGGGAGTGGTTAGAACCGGAAGACATTGGTGCAGCTTTTGAATTATTTTATCAAAAGCTATTCAAAACAAAGGGGACAGTGGGAATTGAGGAGTGTTTGGAAGGCCTGGAGGCACGGGTAACTCTAGAGATGAATGAGTGGCTATTGAGACCTTTTGTGGCAGAAGAGGTGGATTTTGCTCTTTCCCAGATGCACCCTCTGAAGTCCCCTGGACCTGATGGATTTGCGGCTTGTTTTTATCAAAAGGCATGGAATATCGTCCGGAGTGAGGTATGTGCAGCTGTGCTTGATTTTCTCAATGGGGGTGTTTTTCATGATGATATTAATGAAACATTTATTGCTTTGATCCCTAAAATAAAAAACCCCACCCATATCATTGAATTTCGCCCAATCAATCTATGCAATGTAATTTACAAACTTATAGCAAAAGTTCTGGCTAACCGTTTGAAGAAGTTTTTGGGGATGATTGTATCTCCCAATCAAAGTGCTTTCATCCCAGGCAGATTGATTACAAATAATATTATCATAGCTTTTGAGGCATTGCATACAATGGACACACGGTTAAAAGGGGCGGAGGGGTATGTGGCACTCAAGCTGGACATGAGTAAAGCATATGACAAAGTTGAATGGAATTTTTTAGAAACGGTTATGAGTAGAATTGGGTTTGCAAATAGATGGGTCCAATTGTTAATGACATGTGTTCGTACAGTGAAGTATTCTGTTTTAATAAATGGTCGCCCTTTTAGAAAAATATTCCCATCTAGAGGCTTGAGGCAAGGTGATCTGCTCTCCCTGTGTTTCTTTATTTTATGTGCAGAAGGGTTGAGTACAGGGCTAAAAAAGATGGAGCAAGCGGGGGGCATTACCGGTTTACCGCTGACATGAGGAGGCACAAGGTTGAATCATCTTTTCTTTGCCGATGATAGTCTCTTGTTTTGTAAAGCAGACACTACTGAGTGGTTTTGCATCCAAAAAGTTCTAGATGAATATGAGAAGGCATCAGGTCAGAGGCTAAATAAAGGGAAGACATCACTATTTTTCAGCCGTAACACTGGAGAAGATATGAGGGCTCAAGTTTTGTCGATAGCTGGAATTAATTCCACTCAGAGGTATGAAAAGTACTTGGGTTTGCCAGCACTTATAGGTAAATCAAAAGTCTCATCACTATCTGGGATCAAAGGGCAAATATGGGATAAAATGCAAGGGTGGAAAGAAAAGTTTCTCTCACATGCCGGAAAGGAGATTCTATTAAAAGTTGTTGTGCAAGCAATACCTACCTACACCATGAGTGTTTTCAAGGTTCCCAAAACATTATGCAATGAAATTAATTCCATGATGGCCAAATTCTGGTGGGGGCATAAGGAGAAGGACAAAAAAGTGGCTTGGATGAGTTGGGAAAAAATGGGGAAGGCGAAGAATGTAGGGGGGTTGGGGGGTTTTGGGACTTGGAAAGTTTCAACACAGCTTTGCTTGCAAAACAGGGGTGGAGGCTTATACAATATTCGGATTCGCTAGTTGCAAAAGTTTTAAAAGAAAAATATTTTCCTCATGGATCTTTCCTTGATACCCCGCTGAGTAAAAGGCTCTTATATGTGTGGCAGAGCATTTGGAATTCGAAATTCTTATTAAAGGAGGGGTTGGTTAGGAGAGTGGGTGATGGGAGGAATATTAAAATTTGGGGTGATAAGTGGTTGCCATCCCCGAGTACACATGCTGTCCAAACTCCGGTCCGAATTCTTGATTTTGAAGCTAAGGTGTGTGATCTCATTGACCCGGATACGAATTTCTGGAATATTTCACTGATTAAAGAAATATTTAGAGAAGAGGAAGTGGAGATAATTTGTGGGATGGCCATATGTCCTCGCTCATAGAAAGACAAGGCTGTATGGACGGGCAATAGGAGTGGATTATTTACAGTCCGTAGTGCATACCACCTAGCAAAGGAGTTGGAAAACAGAGAAGTTGGGAGCTTGTTCTGGAGGGAATATGCTGACAAGCTTATGGAATAAGATATGGCATATGAAAGTTCCAAGGGTGGTTACACTATTTCTTTGGCAAGCTTGCAACAATGTGCTGCCCACAAAGGAGAATTTATTTAAAAGGAAGATAACTGACGATCCTTTGTGTCCAATTTGCAAGTCGGAAGTGGAGACAGTTGGCCATGCAGTATGGAGCTGCACTGTAGCACGAGATGTATGGGTGGAAATGAGTACCAGAATCCAGAAAAGCGTAAGTGAGGAAGATGACTTTAGTCAGATTCTTTTGCGGTTGCTTGGTAGATTGGAAGAACCAGAATTTGGAAAGGTGGCTTGTGTAGCTCGTCAAATATGGCTCAGGCACAACAAAGTGGATTTTGAAGGTGCTTTCACTCATCCAAACGCTGTAGCTCGGGTTGCTGCAGAACAGTTGGAATTCCACTTGAAGGTGTCATATCAGAATGGTGAGAGGAACAGGCTTCACAGAACAATGAGCCGGAGAAATGGAGAGCTCAAGTGGGGTTTGTGAAGTTAAATTGGGATCGACTCGATCAACAGAAGAAATTAATGGGAGTAGGAATCGTGGTTCGTGATCATACGGTGGAGTGATAGCTGCACAATGCTGTACCAGAAAATATATAACAGACGTGGCAGAAGCTCCGTTATGAACGGAGTCTCATTAAGACAACAACTGGGCTGATGGACACAATCTTTGAGGGTGATTCTCTTGAGGTAGTGCAAGCGGTAAAGAAAGAGGAGCAAAACTGGACTCACATTGGGCCCATAATAGAAGAAGTAAAGGATATGCTAAAAGGAGGTCGATCGTGGGAAATCGGGCATGTTAAGAGATCATTAACAAGTGGTGCACAAGGTAGCAAAATGGCGGTATATCTCAATGTAAACCATCTTTGGTTAACTACGACCCCCCTTGTATTAGGGACATTGTATTGGCTGAATCTTTGTTTGAGGAGTTATAAAATTATTTCTTTCCCAAAAAAAAAAAAAAAAGGAGAGACTTTGCACCAATCATTCAAGCCCAAAGTTAAAATATCCTTCCATATTATAGGAACATTTTCCACTCGCATCTAGACATACAGAATTTCCAAAGTCTATAACTGAAACTGCATTCAAAGAAAAGATGATCATGGCTCTCCAACTGAATTCTACAGAAAACACAATTCACATCTCCTTTATAACCCCAAGACAGCAACCTGTCCCCCATACTCAGCCTCCCTTTCATAACAAGCCATAATATGAAAGCTTGTTTAGGAATAGCATAAGGAAACCATACTAACTTCCACCAAGAAACTGGTTCCTTTTTCTCCCTAAGAACCTCCCAAGTATCTGAACTCACAAACACACCTTTCCTTGAAGCAGTCCATATAGGAATATCAACAAAACCCAAATTGATTTCCGGGAGTCTAGCTTGAATTTCTACTAAACCCTCAGATCTAGCAGGCCTCCAAAACCAATCTCCATTGTGTATAACAGAAGAGAGTTTTGCCTCCACTCTACTATTAGCATCATAAATAGCTCTATATCCATATTTATCTATTAATATGCCATCAGGATGCCAAAAATCCAACCAAAGGTGTATATTCTCCCCATTCCCAACCTCAAACCTCAAAAACTGTTTTGCAATATCCCTAATATTGAGAAGCTTTCTCCAACACCAAGAACAATTTTGGTGAATGCCAATACTCCAAAAACTCTTTTGTCTTAGAAAGTTATTTTTAATCCAAGCTACCCATAGAGAACCAGATCTTGCAAAAATACTCCATATGTGCCTAAGCATAGAAGTCTTATTCCAAACTTCAAGCCTCTTCAACCCCAAACCACCCTCCTTTTTAGGAACACAAATTTCTGACCAAGCCACTTTAGCCTTTGCAGCCTTTACATCTTTCCCATTCCACAAAAACCTATTAAACTTTTGCTCAATAGTCTTTATAATATGCTTGGGAGAAAAATACCTGTCCAATAAACTTGCAGACTATACAAAATAGAAGAAAGCAATTGAAGTCTTCCTGCATAAGATAAGTTCTTAGATAACCAAGAGTCCATTGACCAGTAATTCTATCCACAAGCACTCCACAATCAAGAGAGGCTGGCAGAAATCAAGGGAACACCAAGGTATCTCACAGAAAATTACCCTCTTTCATCTGCAAATCACTCAATAAAGTGTTCTTGAACCTATCTGAAATTCCAGAGCAGTAGAAAGAACTTTTAGCAGATTTGCCTTCAAACCAGACAGCTCTTCAAACTCAGCTAAAGCATCTTTAATGACCTTTATGGAACTCACATTTGCTTCAGAAAAATAATAAACACAAATGAGTAAGCTTCATCTAAAGTTCCAACTTTTTCTACAGAAATAAATGAAGATGAAGAAAATAAATCTGAGTTGCCGCTAGAGATTTTTCTATAAATGATGCAACAATCTCCCAATTTGTTCCCGAAAATTACTAAGCATGGAGCTAGCTGGTCTTTCTGCAATATAGTTTCATTTACATGTCTTTCGTATCATTGTAATGACATTTAATTTGAATTAATTACTGAAGCTTAGTAGATCTTCTGGGATCCTTGGAAAGCAGGAAATAACAACGTTTTTGGGCTGGACAGGCAATCAACTTAAGCAAATTGTGGAAATTGCAGAGCATTTACTGGTCATAGTATTTATCTTTCTGAACAGTTACTGAGTGTTCAGAAAGATTCATATATATGAGAAGGAGTATCACTCCTTAGCCAAATCTACTGCTGAACTTCGATGGCTAGCTTCAATCATTGATTTTAAAATTGTAAAATAAAAATATGGACAATGAAATATATAGATTATGTCCATTTCATTGTGGTGTCACATAAATTAAGATTTTAAATGGCGTGACACCAAATACTTACAGTTAGATATGCAACATAAAAGTATGATCCGTGAAATAGTTTGAGTTAAGGATTAGAATTTGTGTTAAAGTAGAATTTTATTTAATAAGGATTGCAGTATTCTCACTCCTCACAGAATGGCACGCGAGCTGCCGTGGACCAAGGGTCTGAGTGCACTAATGCCCTGCTGCCTCTAACAACAGCTGTCGTTTACATTTGAACTCGGCTAGCTAGGTGGTTCGATCTCTCTGCTAGCCAAAATCGATCCCTGGACTTCAAGATCAATAACAACCAACCAGGACCGATCCCAGAACCTTAATTAGGATTGTCTCGACTGATCTAGATGCCTGAATTAGTATTCTCGAACTCAAGTGTGTTCCAGGTTTCTAAATGAATTTTTAATTTTGTGAGTTACACGTATTACGATACAATTGATTCGCTCATCTCATTTCCATTAGAGACGTGGTATTAATTAGTCAATCCCATTGGTCTTCTTCCGTCCAACTCTGCAAATATCCAAATGAACTGAAGCTACATGCTAGAAACATTACTGAGTTGCAGCAATGAACAAAACTCTATTAATTAAATTTGAGATTGTAGTCCCATGAATTAAGGCAGGAGATGAAAGAATTTGTTGCAAAAATTATAAGCATTGGTCGGCTTTGTCACAAGAATTCAGTTCCAATAGGTAGCCGAAACCACTCGCAAATGCATTTGGGGGATTATGAATCCTTAAATTTCCATCACTTTTCATCTCAAATTCATTAAAATGGATTCATAGTCCCACAAAGGATCATGTAATAGTTGGTACTGAAGCATAACAAGTTCCAAATTGTAGGGATATTCAAACGGTTATAACCTGTAACACCCAAGGATTTTAATAGAATTATTAAGAAGGCTTTAGTGTAAATTTCAATCTCAAGTTAAATCAAATATATTAGGAAAATATATTTTATGTCTAAATTATGATTTTGATTTACCTAATTAAATGTCCAAGAATTAGTAATAATGAGATATTAGTGTATTAAATAATTGTTTGATTGGTTTAATATGAATATTCATTTATTTATATATATATAGATATATATATATACTTATAATATAATATTACGATAATAGGATGTGGATCATTCAAGAATCCATTTACTTTTAGGATAAGATATATATATCAATGGTTGCAAGAAGAAAAACAAATAGTGCAATGTTTTTTTGATATTCGGCGCTAGGTAAATGACTTTAGTTACCAACTTGTCCTCAATGTTCTCCTATAAATAGTCACCTTGATTGTCATAAGCAAAATCTCTCGCTCAGTGAAAAAAAAAAAAAGAAAAAAAGAGAAAGGAGATATATTTTTAGTAAAACTTTGAGACATCTTAAAAGTGGAATTGCTATGTATAATCTCTTTTATCCTTAGTTTATGTCAATTAGTTATTAGAATTTAAATTATATTAATTCTAGTTATTAGAATTTAAATTATGTCGTTATAATGCCTAAATTGCATGGAAAGTGTGATTGAATATCTCGACGGATATTATATTCAATCATCCTTTTAAATATTAAATGCATTATGTCATTGTAAATTTTATTAGGTATTTTACAATAGCTTGTAATGCCCAAGTAATGTTAGATGTTTTAATTAAATATTACATTAATGTCATAGTAATGCCCTAAAATACAAAAAAATACTAGATAAGTTATGATGTCCAAATAGTATTAAGATATTTAGATATGTCGTTATGATGCCCAAATGATAATATAATATTTTAGATAGATGTCATATGCTGCCCAAATTTTAAGATAAGGGCAAAACATGAAAAAATGTTTTTGGAGGATTTAAGTGAGTCTTAGGAATAAAATAAGTTAAATTTTGCTAATGAAAAAAAAGTATATATTAAATGCAGAAAGTGTATAAACAAGGAAACTACGAATAAGGACCTTTTGTTTGAGAAAGGTAAGTTCAAACTTATCGACTGCATTATTTTACAAAAGCATGTTATGTATATTGTGTTGAGCCCTATTATTTTAGCTACATATGAATATATTTTGAAATGCTTTACATGAAAATGTGTTTCCAAAGGAAATGATTTATAAAAGAAGTTGAGTTTTGGAAGGAAACAATGATGATATGAAAAATATGATGCTATGAAATGCATGTAATGCCCAGGTCGTGGGGATTATCACCGACACCTCGATGTTAGGAAGGGGAAACAAAGTTGCCTAATAGCCTAGCGTTGAGTGGGGTTACACGCTCAACACCTCAAAGCTATGAGAGGGATAAATTATTAGCAACCTTTGTTAAGTGGGGTAACACTTAGCTAACTCGAGGATAAGTGGGAGTATAAATTCACTTATTGTCATGATGATATGATATATTATGCAATGCTATATAATTAAATTATGTTGATTTTTATTAATGTTTTATCATTATGTTATGAATTGTTTTATTGCTTCATATTATGAAATGTGAAGTTAATTATATAGTAAGAAAATGCAAGACAAATATTATGATTATTTATTACTATGTATCAAATTATGTCACCTAGTTTACTATCTAGCCATAAATTTATTAAATCTCATTTATGAAAACTTTGCATACATGGTCGTTTAGTAAACATTGGTGAGGAGATAGATTTTTTTTAGAACAAAAAGGGGCTCTAATAAAATGGTCAATTTGTTGAACTTATTGAGTCGAGACTCACTTCCACCTTTTAAAATTGTTGTGACAATGCATAGGACTGATAGGAGGCCCCATTTTTTGGAGTTACTTCAAGACTTTATAGATATACTAGTAATGTTTGATGTGTGTATTTTAGTAGTTTTCTCATGACATCTTGTAATATATTAGTGTGGTTTGTAGTAACTGTAAGTGTTATGCCATTTGTGGCGAGTTTAAAGAAATCAAATCCTAGTTGAGGATGAAGATATTATATGAAGTTTAAATTAGATGCTGCACATTTACATTTATGAGGAAACTCGATGAAAAAAAATGAGCTACCAATGTGCGAAGGATTTAGATAATCCCACTTATATCTAAAACATAAACACATATTCCTTGTCTTATCCTCCTGCTTTATTCTTTAACGTATGATCCCTATTTGTCTTTTTCATCAATCTCCCTTTTCACCTACTATCCGTGAGTCCTCCATGGTTTGTTTAATTATTTTCTTTGTCTTTTAGTCCTTCTTCTCTTCTCAGTCTCACTCTGTCTCTGTCACGTGGCTCTCTCTTCCTCTTTCCTCAAATTTTCTTTTTCTTTCACGTGAGAATGCAGACGGCAAGTTTCTATGTTGCAACACTCCCCTAACTATGACTAGAGAGATTTTCCATGGACCTTTTGATGAGAAGAGAGCGTACGAACAGGTATAATAATATAGCTTCCTTTACATTTTTTTTTTTAATTTTAATAATATAGATTTTCCAATACAAGATTCTATGTTACAAATAGTACAACTTATCTGATTATTGCCATTATTAGAGCACTACATCCACCTCGAGATGTTTGCAAATTTAGTCAAAAAAAATCACCTTTATCTATTTTAGTTAGTTGTTTTTTTAAAGCACTCATATCCAACTTAGTATTTTAACTTATCACTTTTATTATCTCATTTAAATATTCTTTCTCTATTATTTCTTTTACTCTTATTATTATTTCCGTTTATTATTTTTTCCTTCCAAATCATCAATGGCTTTAATTTCTCCCAGGTAGAATAGCATCAAATATACATTTATTTAATTCTTTCATTGCTACTTCATCCAACAATGGCAGCAAATATAAGCTTTATGATTAACCTTAATCCTTAATAACTTGCGTCAATCCATGTAATCTCACCTAAAAAACAAAACAAAAACCAAGCATCCAGATTGGTGTGTTTGAGAAAGAAACACTGTACCTTGCAAACAGAACAAAAGTTGAATGGTGACTATAAGCGATGACCGAGGACGACTAGAAAAAAATTGTAAGAAAATGAAGGTACCTGATTTTGACGCCAAATGGAGAGAAGAGCTGGAAAAAAAGTCTTTTGACGCCTAAATATTGTTAGAAGTGCAAATAAAAATGCTAGTTAAAAGAAAGCATGCTAGTAGGTTGGACGTTTTTCTTCTTTTCTTCTATTTACTACCTTCACTAGTGTGGATTGATCCTGGATTCTAATTTATAGTTTGTTTGTTGTCTTGGTTTTTTAATGTGCGATAAAAAAATAAATAAATAAATAAAAAAACTATGTTACTTTTATAGAAAGTTTAGTGCATCTTTATTGATTTTGTGATTTAGTTAATTAGCTCTTGAATGCTATAAATGTCAGAGCAACTTTATTGACTTTTGTATGTTAGGTAATATTTGTGCATGTTCACATGTAAGAAATCCTTATATAAGATTATTATGTATGTTAGATTATTCCTTGTAATTTCATCTTGTTCTTTGTTCTCTCTAATTTTGTGAGTGTCTGTATGTTTTAGATATTGGTTTGTAAACTTAATCCCAACAAAATGGAGAGAAGAGCTGGAAAAAAAAAGGGGAAGAAAAAATGATGGTACTTGACTTTGACGCAGAATGGAGAGAAGAGGAAATTGTTTTTTAATAAGATGAGAGAGAAGATATGCTTATTTTTTAATATATCTCATGTGCATAAAGTGCTACAGTTGCTCACCTATTGTAGCACCTCAACGATTCCAATGGCTTATAGCCAGCTGGATGGGGGAGGTTTTTAGCGTCTACTGTAAAAGCTCTTGTTGGTACAATCTTTAATATATGTTCCAAATAATGCAACATACCTGATTATTGGCCTTACAACACACTATCTTTGATAATTGGCCTTACTGAAGATAATACAAGCTTCTTAACATGATTCATACATTGCAAATACGCGCGCATCTAATTATTGGCCATATAACACATATGACAATTGGCCTTATTGTAGATAGTACATATCTATTATTTGCGCGTCTTGTGGTTGATAATGGAAGCAACCAACTATGGACGCCAAGTTAACTATTACTTGTCACCGATGTTGCCGCTTATCGCCATATATTAGTTGCCACTGCTACAACATATTCGTAATGTTGCCAATATTGCCGCTGTTTTTGCCAATATTGCCGTTGTTGTTGTAATGCTGCCGACATTGTCGCTGTTGGTCTTGTCACTGTTGGTTCTTGTTGTCGCTGTTGAACTTGTTGTCTGGCATTGTTCGAGCCCATATTGATAGGCGAATCAAGCAAAGTGAAGAGAGACAGTAGGCTCTTGCTTGCGATAGGTTTATAAGGGCTTATAGCTATGAGAGGTATTGCTTGGAGGCTTGAAAGAGAGTGCAAGCGTATATATAGGCTTTCGTTTTTTACCTTCCCCTTCCTTGGAGTAATTTACTTGCTACAAAAATTATCTGATATGATTGATTAACAATAATTGTTGTTCCATTAATCATGACCGCCATAGCCAGCGTGACGAATCTGTGGCTGGCGTCAGCTTCCATGTATACGTGCATGAGACGAAAATGATATGACTCTTGTGTAACATTATCACAGCAAAATTTTTATATATATATAAATTCTAATCAAATAAGGCAAAATGGTATATAGAGTCTTTCCATTCTTTAATTTTCTTCTTTAATTGTGCTGTTAGATAAGAATCTTTCCATTTCATTTGAAATTGAGCGCAATATCGTGAGCGAAACAATTGTAATATTGTAAATAGAAAATGTGGTGGTCTCCCCTAGTATTCTCTAACGTTTTCACATGTAGAATATGATTTAAGAAAAAAATAAAATTGTATGGCACTAATGGGCCATCTTTTCGACATTAGCACTAAATTGAAAGACATTTACCAAAAATTGGAGGCATTAATATTAAATTTGATGATCAAATCCATTTTGAGTGATATCATCTGATTAACCTTCCACCCTTAGGTTTTAGTTTTGAATCCAAAAAACTAGTTTTAAAGTATTAGAACTTAAATATAACTTCAAAATTAATTTGTTGGCAAAAAATTGTATTGCAATTTATTTTTCTTTAATCATGTTTCACGTAAGATCGAGGAGAATGCTAAGAGCACTGGAAGAAATACAACTAGTGTGATATTTCTCTTGAATTTCAATAATATTTGTAAATAATCTATCATATGTAATGATTAAAAAGTTTAATGATCTGCTATCACCCCAAAAAGATTTAATCAATTTAGTGCTTTTTATAATTCATTGTAAATTTATGACCTTATGGCTCCCGATAAATTATCCAACAAAATGGAGAGAAGAGCTAAAAAAAAGGGTAAGAAAAAGGAAGGTATTTGACTTTGACCCCAAATGGAGAGAAGAGGAAATTGTTTTTAATAAGATGAGAGAGAAGATGTGCTCATTTTTAATATATCTCATGTGCATAAAGTGCTACAGCTGTAGCACCTCAACAATCCGATGGCTTATAGGGATGGAGGAGGTTTTAGCGTCTTGGAGAATAAAATGCTATTCTGCTGAGCCTACTTGAAAGCTCTTATCAATACAAACTTCAATATATATTCCAAATAATGCAACATATCTGATTATTGGCCTTACAACACACCATATTTGATAATTAGCCTTACTAGAGATAATACAAGCTTCTTAACATGACTCATACATTGCAAATACGCTGCGCATCTAATTATTGGCCATATAACACATGATAATTGGCCTTATTATAGTACATAACTATTATTTGTGCGCCTTTTGGTTGATAATGGAAGCAACCAACTATGGAGACGTCAATATTATTATTGGATGTTGGTTGCCAACAGTCGATGTTGCCAATATATCCGCTGTTGTTGCTGATATTGCCGCTGTTGTTGGGCTTGTTGTCGCTGTTGGTCTTGTTCTCGCTGTTGCACTTGTTGTCGCTGTTGGTCTTGTTCTCGCTGTTGAACTTGTTGTTGGTGTTGTTCAGGCCCATTTTGATAGGTGAATTCGAGGCCATTGAAGTGAAGGCGAGAGGCAGTAGGCTCTTGCTTGCGATAGGCTTATAAGGGCTTATAGCTGAGAGGTATTGCTTGGAGGCTTGAGAAGAGAGTGCAAGCGTATATATAGGCTTTCGTTTTTACCCTTCCTCCCTCTTGGAGTAATTTACTTGCTACAAAATTATCTGATATGATTGATTAATAATAATTGTTGTTCCATTAATCATGACCGCCATTGTAGCTAGCATCGTGACGAATCTGTGAATTTTTCTTCTTTTAATTGCATCCATTTCATTTGAAATTGAGAGTGTTCATTTAGTGTAAAATGAATTGTAATATTGTAAATGGAAAATGCTTGGGGTTCTTCCCCTAGTGTTCTCTCATTCTTATATAGAATATTATTTAAGAAAAAATAAAATTGTAGTAACCTTCACTATCAGTTTTTTTTAGGCATTAGTACTAAATTTGAAGTATTAGCATCAAATTTGAGGCATTAACGCTAAATTTAAGATAATCAAATCTATTTTGGGTGATATCATCCCTAAAGGGTTAACCTTACACTCTTAGGTTTTAGTTTTAAATCCAAAAACAAGTTTAAAGCATTAGAACCTAAATATTAACTCATAAAAATTAATCTGTTAGCAAAAAAATGGTATTACAATTTTATTTTTTCTTAACGTAAAAATTATAGAGAGAACACTAAGAGAAACTCCTGCAAAACCCCATTGTAAATATTGTCTTTCAAATTTAATTTTAAGACAATATTTGTAACACCCCATTCATTTTGTAATGACTCAGAAAGAAGTGATAGCCGCATCTGTGCTATCAACCCAAAAAGACTAATAAATTTAGAGCTTCCCTATAATTTATTATAAATTTAGTACTCGATCATGGTCATTTCTTATAAATTATCCACCATATGTGGGTCACTAGCTCGTCACTTTCTAGTATGTGATTGAGGTGTTACAATATTACCCTTCCTTTTATACTAAATAGATACTCTTCCCATTTCATTTAAAATGAGAGGATCCTACTGTTTAATTAGGAGCTTCGGATTTTTTTTATAATTAATTGCATGATAATAATAATAGTTAACTCATGTATCAAATTTGGCCGTTAGTTTCGATGAAAAGTGTTAGATCTGTCTAGTATGTGCAATTGTGCATACACCTTAGCCCTTTTTACTTTTGGATTTTCCAGTCCTTTTGTTTTAACGGCAAACTATTTTAGTAATTTTTGTGTTTGTTTTTATCACCATTATAAAACGGTTTAATATATAAAAAATAGAGGATTAGTCATGAAAAAATGACTCGGACACAAGTGCTAGCTAGTGTAATGTTTTCCATCCAAACTAATAGCCAAATTTAACATAAGAGATAACTTGGAAAAATTTTGATTGTGTCTGCACAAGAGCGGAGGAGTGATTTAAAATAAAGACCTCCATTTCGTGAGAAATATATTTTATATTATTAGGAGCCATATTATTCCAGCTTAAGTAGAATTTTATTTTATATTTTATACCCATGCATGCCGATCCCAAGACGTTGGTGTGATACCCAAAATTAGAACATTCACGTTCAACTCATATATTTTAGCTAAAGAATAATTGTAATATTTTCTATATATTTTAGAACATCTCCAAATAGGTTTTTCAAGTTATATTTTGTTATAGAAAATGGTAGGGGTTCTCTGTAGGTTCTCTGGCGTTCTCCAGTCTTACTTAAAACATGATTTAAGAAAAATAAAATTGTAGTGGCCTCCACCACCAGTTTTTTTTAGGCATTAGTACCAAATTTTTAGGTATTAGCACCAAAATTGAGGCATTAGCACCAAATTTATGATAATCAAATCCATTTTGAGTGATATCATTCCTAAAGGGTTAACATTCCACCCTTAGGTTTTAGTTTTAAATCAAAAAACAAGTTTTAAAGCATTAGAACCTAATTATTAATTCATAAAAATTAATTGGCTGACAAAAAAACGATATTATAATTTTATTTTTTCTTAAATTATGTTCTACGTAAAACTGAAAGAACACCAGAAGAACACTATGGGGAGAACCCCTAGTAAACCCCTTTTGGTATTATGTGTTATTTAATGCTCTAGTAGATTCTCTCAAGTAAACGTATTTCAAATAAAAAATAAATAAAAAATTCTCTCTCCCCCCTACAACAAAGAAATAATTGAAAATAATATTTAAATAAAATAGATAGTAGAATAGAGATCCTATTTAGGTATGTATAAAACAAAAGGTAGTTAAATTATTTTGTACATTTTTCAGTAATTATTTTAACTACGATTGTTTGAAATGCTTTTAAATATCTACTTTCATTTTTTTTATTTAAAATATTACTTCCTCATCTACTTTTACTATTTCCAAAAAAGAGAGAGAATTAGATGAATTTTTTTATTAGTTTATTTTATGCATTGTTGAGCTACGTAACGTGCTCCTTAAATTTGGTGGGCAATATTGTAGCAACTAGCCATTTTTGTTAGCTAAAATGGAGCTAGCCCAACCCATTTGCCCATATATATATATATATATATATATATATATATAAACGACTTTTGGTAAGCCTAGTGATACTTTTATCTAAAATGATTAATTAGATTTGCAAAAAATAAGTCTCACACTGTATTAGCGAAAAAAAAAAATGCAAAATAAATATTTGATTGGATTAGCCCAAAAAATAAAAATAAAAATAAAAAGTTACATATAACAACAATTTTCATGAGAGTCATTTATTTTTTTTATAGTTTCTCTCAATTTTTCTCTTTTAACCAAAACTACTAATTTTTCAATGGATTATTATGAGAATATTCTTTAACAATTTTTAATAAAAGATATTAAAAGATATTTATATAATATAAATAAAAATATAAATGTCGGATGTAGGAGGTCTTTTAAAAATACCTCACATTTTACACGCCTAACTATTCTTTTCCATTTTTCATTTTTGTTTTTCAACTTTTCCCTTGGTCTCTTGTGACTCTTATCCCTATGCCCGACAAACATACTTACTTAGAGCATTCTTAATGGAGGAGGTAAATGACATTTTTATCTAAAATAGTTCATTAAATTGATAAAATACCATCTACATCGGAAAAGCAAAAAAAAAAAATGTAGAATAGATATTTCATTAAATGAGTTTAAAAAAAAAATAAAAAATAATAAAAAAAACTACATGCAGATGTACTATTTAAAGAACTATGTTCCTAAATTTTCTTCCACGTCTTTTTCTCCCACTATTTAGGGGTTTGCTAGGGGTTCTCCCTATAGTGTTCTCTAACGTTCTTGGAGTCTTACGTAAAACATAATTTAAGAAAAATAAAATTGTAGTACCATTTTTTGGTAACCGATTAATTTTTATGAGTTAATAGTTAGAGTTCTAATGCTTTAAAACTTGTTTTTGATTCAAAACTAAAACCTAAGGGTGGAAGGTTAATCCTTTAGGGATGATATCACCTAAAATGAATTTAATCATCCTAAATTTGGTGTTAATGCCTCAATTTTGATGCTATACCAAAAATTTTGTGCTAATACCTAATTTTAGTGCTAATACCCACAAATTTTGTCTTTAATACCTTAATTTTAATCTAATGCCTCAAAAAATGATAGTGGAGCCACAATTTTATTTTTTTCTTAAATCATATTTTATGTAAAACTATGAGAACGTCAAGAGAACCTACGTAGAGAACCCCTATCATTTTTCCACTATTTATTCCAAAATTTTACTCCCACTGTTTCTTTTATTTTTTATTTCATAATGTTGCCATTTTTGGTCAAAGTTCACATGCATGGGTGCACGTTTTCTTTTATTTAAGTGGAGCATGCACCAAAAGTCAAGTGCCCTAACTTTTATTTTTCTCTTTCTCATTTTCTACGCAGCCTCTAACTTCTATTCTTCTCAGTTTTCTACCAAACATGTTCCCTCTTTGCAGACACTTCCTCAATCACTCACCTGCCCCTAATCAACGTGTTTCACGCTTCCTTTCCCTTTCCTTATTTTTCTTCAATTCCTCCGGTACTCCCACGCCGCCCCCGGCCCACGCGGCACTATACCATTTTCCTTCAATGCTGCAATCTTAGTCAAAATTTCTCTCTACTATATTATTCCAACTCAATCAACATATATCTTATTATAGATTCTCATCCATTATTGATATGTGTAAGTTTCTAATTAAGGAATTCCATCCATTATTGATATGTGTAACAGTGTAAGTTTCCAAGGAATTCCATAAAATTATGATCATGCAAGGTCAAGAAACAAAGAAAGAGAAACAGAGAGTCTTTGTTGTGCTCCAATATTAGGATTTAATAAGCATTTCAGGATATGAGATTCTTTTATTTGGTTCTTTAAGAGATGGGATGATTTTATAAAGTTAGCAGGTACCAATTTAGAGTGTGATTGAAAATATTTGATGCTTGATTAACAGAGGAAATTAGATAGATTACTTTTGGGATGATCATCCGCACCATTTGCCGATAATCGCCTTATATCTTTTATCTTTTCTTTAATTATTGTATTTTTTATTAAATTTTTTTCCACGTCATAGCTGACCAACCCACCTATTTACTTTTTTTTTTTTTTTTTTCTTTTCCTTTCCCCTCTTTTCAAAATTTTTTCCTCTTCTCGTTTTCCCATTTTTCAAACTTACGCAACTACTCACACTCCCCTTTTCCCCTTTTTTCACCTACGATCAAGTAAGTCAAATTTGTGTTTTTTTTTTTTTCTTTCTCAGTGATTAAGTAATAGCATGTTAGGGATTGTTGTTGCAAACCCAAAACACGCTTATGAGGCCTCAAAAACCTGTTTAAAAAAGGGTTGGGGTTCGTTTGGTAAAATATTGTCAAAACGCTTTTGAGGTTTCAAACATTCAAAACCACGTTTGGGCCAAAGTTGAAAAATGAGACTTCCAGAAGAAAGGCACTACCCAGTTTTGTGTTTAATGAAATATATGCACGAACAAAAGACCCTTACAAATTTCATGTATTGACAATCATACCTATATATAAGCATCTCTTCCCAGCCCTTGGATTTGTCACTCTCAATGCTGCACATGGTTGGAGCTGCTCCAAGAATGGGAGATCCAAGCAAAATTGTTGATCTCGTTGCAGGTGAGTTTATAGCTCCGTTTTGAGTTTGCTTTTACTCATCTCTTTTTTTCCCGATAAAATACATATCTTGACATTAATTTATTACAGAACACAAAATAGGGAAAAAAAAATATAGATGATCGAATACTATATAGAGAGGCCAGGAGAGGGCTTGTCGGAAGCAAATAGAGAGGATTAGAAAATATATATATATGGAGAGAGTAGAAGGAAGAAGATAAAGGAGAGAGAATTGGTTTTGAGAGTGATTGAAAGTTTTGGGCGGGAGTGATAGAAGATGGGACAGTAATAGAAGGGTTTCAACATGGGTTTGAGAGTGAGACAGTGAAACCCCCCACATGGGTTCTTCTGCCAAAGCTTCTCTTAATTTGTTAATTGCTATTTTTAAAATGTCAGAAGATTTAAAAAATGAAAATGACAGAAGTTTTATTATATATTAATACATAAGGAAAAATACCAAACAAATACAGCAAATGAGACAATATTAAATCAAAGAATGAAATGCAAAAAATGAAAAAATTGACATCAAAAGAAATGTGAAACCTCCGAAATATGAAGAGAACTAAAAAGTGAGGGCATGCATACAGTAAGTACATAGAACGATCCTGGAAACCACCTCTCTGCCTAACCACCAAAAACTAAACAGAAATAAAAAAGGAACAAATAGATAAACCCACAATGTTGCCTTTCAATTTATGTTGAGACAGCCACTTACGAAACTGAAACTCCTCACATGTTTGAGACAGATGACAGAAACAAACATAACCTCCTGGATCAGGCAAAGACCATGTTGCACACGGCACACACACCAGACACTGACTTAATATACATGGGAATACCAAATACAAAAACAACAAAACAAAAAAACAAAGCAAGGTACATGGATACCATAACTCTATAGTATCTACTCATCTTCCTTTTATTTGTATAATTTCTGTTGCAAAACACCGTGCCTCAACATCTCAATCACGTGTTTGACACACACTGTTCTGTATGTGAGCTATGCTTACAACTTAGGACTATTACCAAAACCTTGCGCTCATTCAAGCATACGCAACAGATTTCTCCCCACGTTGAAGGAGTCTCACATCTGACAGAGACGCAGTCGGACTCAGTCCCCCTATACAGAAACGGTAAGTTCTGGTTAACCAACAAGGATCAACACCAACAACCATACTCTGCAACATACCAAACAATTTCGCATATACACTGTTTGTATACTTTGAGCGACTTGAACATGGAATCGAGTTGGGAACCGATTTTGGAGACGAGTTGCAAGGTGGACTCGGCCATTGAGGGGATGAGAGCTGTGGAAACCCTAGTTCTGTGATTGGGTAGAGAATTGGGAGTGAGGGTTTTGGCGGTTCGAAATGTGCATTTCGCTCCAACGCGAACAGTACGTTGAGATCCTAGTGCGGCAAAAAGGGGTTGGCTTAGAGCGAGGACCTCCCGCTCTTGGTGGGCCAACCTTGAGGCTGTGGCGCACAGGAGGGAGAGTTAAAGCGATGAAACCCTAGCTCTCAGGATGACTCCACCTCCAACTGCAGAAGGGGATAAGATGAGAAGAGGGAGATACAAAAAAAACATTTCCGAAAATTTCACCCACTGCACCAATGGATCCCGCCTTTTAATTTGTACCAAAATGGCATAGGTTTATATCAAGAGATGTGATACAGCCACAACAAATATCCAACAAAGACCCAACTTCTCTCTTATTTTAGACTTAATTTATAGTTTAAAACTTTCTCTCTCCTTCACCAGCAGTTGTTTTTTTAAAAAAAATCTAGCACTTAAAAGGAAGAAGTTGGATCTTTGTTAAGTGTATGTTGTGTCTTTAACATTTCTCTATGTCAACTAAAGTTGACGCTAATATAACACTATCAGCGTCGACCCATATTAGTCAATGTTGATATCAAGTTATCAGGGTTAAGTATTAAGGTTTTTTTTTTTTAATTGTCCCCAAGATGTAGTTTAATCGGTTTGGACCACGCCTAATGAAGTGAAGGGCATTAGTTCGAATTTCCCTTCCCTCCTTTTATGTGAACATATCAAAAAAAAAATTATTTATTAAACATTTATATTATTCTATTAAAATTATGACCTATTGAAAAAAAAAAAAAACCCTTAAATTTTTTGGGTTACAATTATATATTTTTATATTTTTATTTAATATATATACACCATTATATATATATATTCAATCCAACTCTACATTATTTTTTTATTATTATTTTAGTGAATCATATAAGCTAGCCAATTAAATTTTTTTAAAAAATTAAAACTTGTAAGACATAGTGTCAAGTTTGATCGATCATTTGATACTGTCACGATCAATCGAACTAATTCACTATGATCAATCGAATATTTGATCCTATCTTGATGTCCTCAATTTGCTCATCACATAACCCCAGCCAACTTCTCTCTTGGGCTATTGGTACATCGAGAATATGAGTCGATGTTGAAGAAGTCTTAGTACTCTCTTCCTTTTCCCAATGTGGTTCCTCTAGAACCTAGTTTGCTCCTCTTCTTCTTCCACCTTGTTGTTCTTAAGAGTGGAATCCAATAAGGCCTCATCTTGCTCACGTATCATGTCAAGGTCCAGATCAAATTCAAATTGTGCAAAGCGCTCTTCCAAGGATCCTCCAAACTTGGCTCACTAAACATCTCCTCAATAGCTTTCTTCATTCTGTGTGGTGGTTGTTTGCTCATGATAGTAAGTGCACTCTTCCTCCATGTATTGTCCATTGTAATTGGCAACAAACTAACTTTGATACTCTTCTTCTTGGTATTGTTGAGGCCAATTGACGGAAGGTGGCTCCTTTTCATGAGCTTCCATCTTGAAAATGGTTGCCACAGACTGGGGCTAAGATAGGAATATGAATGATCATATATGAGAGCTTGAGTTTCTATCTTGAAAATGGATTGTCTCAGACTATGGCTAAAATAAAATTGAATGATCATATATGGGAGATGGCTCCTCTTCCTGGTATTGTTGAGGCTAATAGGTGGAAGATGGCTCCTCCTCATGATAATGTTGGGACAAATTGATGAGAGATGACTCAGGAGCACTAATATGATTAATCATAGCGTTCATGAGCATGTCCAGCTTTTTCTCTATGGCAGCCATTTGAGCTTGAATTCCACCATTGGTGCTCTCTTCATGTATGCCTTTTTCTTTGAGTCCTTGTCTCCCTTTAAATGGGAATTGTTGGGAGTTCTCACTTAAGGTCTCAAAGAGTTCTATGGCTTCCTGCTTTTCTCCATCAACATGTAACCACAAGCAAAATCTACAAGACTCTTGTTAGGATCATCTAAACCTTCATAGAATGCCAATACCTGATCGTCTTAAGATAAATTGTGATGAGGGCATCTGAGAAGTAGTTCATTAAAGTGCTCCCATGCCTTGAAGAAAAGGGCTCATCTTTTGTTGGAAAGTCAAAATTTCCTTCTCAATTGCCTTGTCTTGTGAGTTGGGAAAACTTCTTTAAGAACTTTGTGGTCATCTCATCCCAAGTATGAATAGAACCTGTGGCCAAAGAATAGTACCATATCTTAGCATTATCTTTTAAAGAAAAAGGGAAGAGGATTAACCTGATTTCATCTTGAGTTAAACCCTGAACATTTGAGTCTTCAGATCAACAATTTCTAATATGCCAATATGGGTTCTCTGTAGGTGTGCCTTTATAGTGTGGACTCATATTGAGCAGTGGAGATAAATCATAACTGCTATGCACAGTGGGTTGGAAATTAATGCATGATGGCTGGTTGAGGATCTGGGGACTGAAAGAACTTTTCATAGGTCTTTGCACCGGAGGTGTATTGTCTTTCAACATGATTAAAACAAAAGAAAATTAAATAAAAGAAAAAATAACAAAAAATAAATCAAATCATAATTACCACGCTAATTTGTCGGATGTGCGATTGATCACAGGTCGATCACAGGGCGCCGATCGCCTCGATGGGCGCCGAGCGCACCGAGAATGTAACAAAACTAAAAACTAGAGATAAAAAGAATAAAATAAATAAAATTAACTAAGGAAAATAATTCTAAACAAAATTAAACAATCCTCTAACGGACAAAAAACTTGTTGTGCAAATACTACCTAAATTAATAGATAATATTTAGTACGCTTTTACTCGCAAGTGCACAAGATCAAAACGATAGTATAGTAGGCAAAGTACAAGATCGATCTCCCACGAGGATTGTAATTTTGCTTAGAATTAATTTCAAATTAAAATATCAAGTTGTCAAAAATTGATATTATTAAAAGAAATAAAATAAATAAAAGGTAAATAAAAGTGTAGGGCTTTGATATCCACCACTAATCATATTCAAATAATATAATAATATGCCAATGCTCCAATCATAAGGGCATGGTGTATACTCCTTAAGTTATTGGTTTCCTAAGCAACAATTAGGCATGGTGTATCACTCTAATTCTTTTCTTTCCTAAAGGATTTAGCATGGGTGTATACTAAGTTGTTCTAAGAAAGCATAAAAACTATGAAAACCGACAAACACATGAGACCTAGGGTATGGTATACTCCTGGTTCCCCATGTTGATTAACCCAAGAACTGGTGGATTACTTTTGTTACTTATTAAACCCATGACTCGATCATCCAAATTGATTTAACTAACAAGTCCATACCACATGCATATAATGGCCAATCACATACATATGAGGAATTCAATAAAACAGGAATTAATCAAGTTAAGTAACACAATATGATTATCACAAAGGCCAATATTGAAATATTAAATAAACATAATTAGGGCTTCAATCTAGCCCTACTAAAATATTTAGTTACATAGTTAAAATAAAACTAAAAAGAAAAGGAAAAGAAAGAATGAAAACCGCTCCTAGAAGTAGCCTCCAAATTCTCTCCAAAATTCTCCATCAAATTGTAGGCTTAGAGGTCTATTTATAGGCTTAGGAGAGTCCTAGAAACCCTAGTAAACCTAGGAAATTCGGAATTCTATCTCCAATTCAAATTAGGAGATAATCCTAATACAAATCGGATTAGGATTCGTCCAGAATTGTGTTCCTATCTTGCAGGGTGATTTTGGCATTGCGGCAGTCAATTAGGAAAATTATATTTCACAATGATTTGTAGATTTTGAGTTAGCTTTCCAATGCCATTTGAATCACCTCAATCTAATATTTGAGCTAAAAGTTATGGTTAAAATACCAAGATATGTGCAAAATCCAAATTTGAATCCAATCCGATTTTGACTCCAATTTGATAAATTATTTGGTTAAACTTAATCACCACATCTTCTAGGTCTTCCCAATTTCCCTTTAAGCTTGGAACATTTCCAGAAATACTTCATTTTCTTCCATGACCTACAAAACACAAAAAACACAAAAATGAAATAAAATAGCACAACTAGCAAAAACTAAGAGATTAACAAATATAAATTAAGGGCTTAAATATGAATATTTAAGCACTTATCAAGTATTTGTCACAACAAGTTTTTGGCGCCATTGCCAGGAATTGTTTAATTTTGTTTAGATTTTTTTTTTTCTCAATAGTTAATTTTATTTTATTTAAATTTTAGTGTTACTATTTTTTTAGAATTTAGTGCACTTTGCTACATGATCAAGCACAAAGTTAGACAACTGTCTTTGAGGTGTGCTCGATCGCACCATTGCAAGGCGATCAAGCGCAAAGTCAGACAGCCCCGCCAAAGACACTGTGTTTTCTTTTTTACTTTGCAGTTATGTCTTGAGTGCGATTGAGCGCACCAACCTGTGCAATCAAGCGCTTTACTAGACAGCAGCTGCATTCTAGCACTTCAGGCGGTATGTGAGTTTTATTTTTATCTTTATTTTTTTTGGTTTTATTTTCTCTTGTTATTTTAATTTCTTTTGTTTTATTCATATGTGGGGAGGCATTCGACACCCCATGGACCATTTTCATTTTGCCATGACCCTTATCACCATGTTAGACAATGTCCTTCAATAAGACAAATTTCTAACAATATTTTTGGGCATAAGAACACATCGTTTCTAGACCGGGAATGACAACTATTTTGATTCCTATAACCCAACATGGAGCCAATAGTCAAACCTCATTGGCAAGCTCAAGGTCATGGAATTCATGCTCCACAATTTCATGGACTGCAACATCAATCATATCAGCAGTTCTATGATCATGCATATTCCTCTCAATCAGCCCCACTACACCAATATCAGGCTGAACCACCTCCTCTTGAATTTTTTGAAGAGACGTTAGATATGATGAAATCATTGATTAAAGAGATGAAGGACTCTCACTTGCAAGCAATTGCAAAGACAAAGGCCCACCTCTAACAAGAAGTGATGTCCTTGAAGAAGAAGAAGAAGAAGAAGCATACCAAGAGGAGCCATCTTCCACCTATTGGTCTCCACATCAACAATATCATGAAGAACCACCTCTCCTTGAGATTTGTGAAAAGTTGAAAGAAACAATGTCAGATAGTCAACCGTTGCAATCCACCATGGCCAAGACAGAGGTTCACTTCAAGCAAATATCAGAGATTCTCAAAGAAGAAGCACTCCAAGATAAATTGGTGGCAATTCCTAAAGGGCACTACATAGAGGATGAATGCACTTTTTATTATGAGTAAGCTATAACCACATTGAGGGGCAAAGAAGTGGCTGAAGATCAAGTGGAAGAGAGGAAGGAGGAGCCAACCAAGTTCCACATGAGCCACATCAAAAAAAGAGAGCACTAAGACTTCTTCAACATTAGCTCTTATTCCTAAAACACCAAGAAGCTAAGAGAGAAGTGTTAGAGCTACCAAATGAGCAAATTGAGGACATCAAGATAGAAAAGCTCCCTGAGTTTTCTTCTTATTTTATTCCAGTTCATGAGTCCTTATCAAATGAGAAACTGTTTGAGAAAATTCAGAGTGTCCACCCCGATATAGAGACAATTGGAATCTAATAAGGAAGACATCATTCTCTTTGGTGCAAGAGAAGAAAAGATCGGTGCTTCAAGTTTAAAGTGCCACAATTTGCTGAAGATGTTAAACTTAGTGCTCATGGAGGCACCCCATAGCATATCCTTTTTATTTCTTTTTTTCTTATTTGTTTTATTTCATTTTATTTTTATTTTTGCTTTTGTTTTCCATTGTTATTTTAGTGTTTTGTTTTTCAGGGACAAGTGTGCTTGAGTTCAAGTTTGGGGGGAATGCTTTGAGTCAACCTATTCCATATAGTTTCATCCATCTCCGGTAAGATCTCTCCATGTTATACACACATTGGGGACAATGTGTAATTTAAGTTTGGGGTATGGGGACACATTTACACACACTTGGTCCCTTTTTTTTGAAAAAAAAAAATGCATGTCATGTTTGTCTTGAAAATTTTGTTGATCTAAGAATTGTGATTTGATATTCATTGGTTAGCTTAAAATTTTGAACACATGATCTAATGATAGTTGATTTTTAGTTTTGTTACTTACTTTGGCAATTGAGAATTCACATGTTTGATCTGATATTACACAAGCACATTAGCACATGATTGTGGGGTATGACATGTGATTTAATGTGTATGTTTCTATATTTTTGGGTGAAACCTGGATGACTTATTGGGATACTTTAGCATAATTTTATTTTATTTTATTTTAAAAAATAATAATAATAATTGATCAATGAAAATTTTGCACCGAGTAACTAGACATCTTGCCTTATTAAGCAATAAGTGTTCACGTCAAAAGGTGACAATTTTGATTTGGTTAACATTATGGCTAGTTTAGTTTCATAACCTTTTTGACTTGAGTTAGTAAGTCCTTAGGGTGTCTTTACACCTAATGCCCTAAAACCATCCGGTTTGGGAGTCATTGGCTCAACACTCGCTACATGGGTCAATTAGAAAGCTTAAGGAACTAAACATTGTAGAGCCTAATAATAAAAGAAAGAAAAGAAAATTATGCCATTGTTGTTCATTCGGATGGGAATTTTAGTGAACCTTGAGATATTGAGACATTGCACATTGAATTATTTGGAAGCTTCATATTTTGTGCTAGTTCACTTTACATTGTTTGAACTTGTGATGCCTTAGCCTCTTTTGTAAGTGATTAGACTTTAAAATTCCAATTCATTGTGAAGATGGAATTTATCTTTTAAGCTTACTAATGAATGAAAATCATGATTTTGAGTGACACTTTAATTTTTGGATAACATGAACTATGCATAATGTTTGTGGGTAACATTCTGAAAACTCACAAGACTTCACTCGTCCTTTAGGGAATTGTAGAGGTTTAAAAGGTTTGTTGCATATGCTAAATGTAATCGTGCATCCCATGAAATATGGATTTATATTTTTCTTCATTGTTTTTCATTTTGTTTTTAGTTTAGTATTGCTAAGGGACTAGCAATATGTTAAGTTTGGGGTGTGATAAGTGCTTAAATATTCATATTTAAGCCCTTAATTTATATTTGTTGATCTCTTAGTTTTGTTAGTTGTGCTATTTTATTTCTTTTTGTGTTTTCTGTGTTTTTGTAGGTCATGGAAGAAAATGAAGCATTTCTAGAAAAGTTCCAAGCTTAAATTTAACAAATAAAGAAAATGATTAAATCGAATTTCTCAAATTGAGTCAAAATTGGATTGATTTAAATTTGGATTATGCACATGTCTCAGTATTTTGGCCATAACTTTCAGCTCAAATATTGGATTGAGGTGATTCTAGTGGCATTGGAAAGCTAACTCAAATACTACAAATCATTGTGAAATATAATTTTCCAATTCGGACGACGCTATGTCAAAATCACCCTACAAGATAGGAGCAATTTTGACGAATCCTTATTCCGATTTGGACTAGGATTGTCTCCCTAATTTGACTAGGAATAGAATTTCCTAGGTTTACTAGGTTTTCTAGGACTTCTAAGGCCTATAAATAGACCTCTAAGCCTCACAAATTTTATAACAATTGACAAGCTTTGGGGGAGAGGAATTGGAGGCTACTTCTAGGAGGTTTTTTCTTTCTTTTCCTTTTCTTTTTAGTTTTATTTTAATTATGTGTAACTAATTATTTTAGTAGGCTGATTGAAACCCTAATTATGTTTATTTAATATTTCAATATTCCTTTGTGATAATCATATTGTTGCTTAACTTGATTAATGCCTATTTTATTGAATTCCTCATATGTATGTGATTGGCCATTATATGCATGTGGTATGGATTAGTTAATTAAATCAATTTGGATGACCGAGTCCGGGTTTAATAAGAGTAACAAAAGAAATCCACAGGTTCTTAGGTTAATCAACATGGGAAACCTAGTATACACCATGCCCTAGGCCATGTGTTTGTTATTTATTTCATAGATTTATGCTTTCTTAAAGAACAACTTAGTATACATCCATGCTAAATCTTTAAGAAAGAAAAGAGTTAGAGTAGACACATGCCTAATTCATTGCTTAGGAAAATCAATAGCTTAAGGAGTAGACACTCATGCCCTTAGGTTGGCATTAGGTATTCATAATATGATTGGAACATTGACATATTGTTATATTAATTGAGCATGATTAGTGGTGGATATCAAAGCCCTACACTTTTATTTATCTTTATTTCTTTATTTATTTTAATAGTATCAATTTGGTGGCAAGTTGATATTTTTATTAATTCTAAGCAAAATTACAATCCTTGTGGGAATGATCTCACACTTACACACTATACTACTACTTTAATCTGGTGCACTTGCAAGTAAAATGTAGCAAATATTATTTATTAATTTAGCACAACAGGTACACCGGTATGTGCGGTATAACGGTCATGGGCTTATTATATAGGCTTCAGACTAAGGTCAAATGTGTGTGTGTGGGCTTTAGATCCAATGGTTTTGTGACTAAGGCGCAGTCATTCCCAATGGATTGTCACTATAGGACATAAATCATTAGCGGTGTGGGTCACTCAAGGTCGGACTCGGTCATATATGCCGCTAGTATTATGTATGGTAGCATGCAATGGTTGGGGTATCGGCATTAAACTACAAGTCCCTCGAGACAACGTCAACCCTACTAAAAAGGGGTAAAATCTCGAGTAGACCATACTTGAGAGTTATGACCTATAAAGCATTAGTTTCTCTTGCATTAAAATACTTAGGCAATTGTTGCCAGGAGTACACCACTATTTTATTAACCAAACAATACTTTTATAGTATATTATCGGAGACAACACCCCTTTTAAATAAGGAAAATGCTAGGGGTTCTTCCCGTAATGTTCTCCTAGTCTTACGTAAAACATGATTTAAGAAAAAATAAAATTGTAGTGGCCTCCACCACTAGTTTTTTTAGGCATTAGCATCAAATTTGAGACATTAGCATCAAAATTGAGGCATTAGCATCAAATTTAGGATGATCAAATCCATTTTTGGTGATACCATCTCTAAAGGGTTAACCTTCTACCCTTAAGTTCTAGTTTTGAATCCAAAAACAAGTTTTAAAGCATTTAAACTTAACTATTAATTCATAAAAATTAATATGTTGGCAAAAAAATGGTACTACAATTTTTTTTTTTTTAAATCATGTTCTACGTAAGATTGGGAAAACGCTAGGAGAACACTATAGGGAGAACCCCTAGCAAACCCCTTTAAAAAACTATCAAAATTGCACATTTATTTATGTTTAAATGGGATCATTTCATACCTAATTATGAGGTTTACTTATTAAGTCATTAGACTTACGCTATTGTTACTCCTTTAGGGAACTTGACTCTACACTCTAGGAGTAACATGGTTGGTGCTACCTGATTGGTTTAGGACTTGCCGATTAATACATATTTGTTATCATTGCTACTATTAACTTATTAGGCGTTGCATATTGATATCGGTTTGTGTACTATTATTAACTAGTTGCTCCGCCTTTGATTTAATGATTTATAGTTAACTTAGATTTATTTTACCTTCCTATACATTAACTCATAATGCTTAGAAGTGATTTTCCATTTTGTCACAAGTTGGCTTAACTAGGGTAATTGATAGTAACCCTACTAGGTTAGCTAAGGCTAATTTTGGGGAGGTGTTACACATACGGATGCCTTGATAATCACATTAACTGTGGCAAATCGCAATACCCAACACATTTTGGTGGATAATGGGAGCTTGACAGACATTTTGTATTGGATTGCATTCAAAAAGCTGAACTTGGGACAAGAGAGGGTTGTTTCGACCAATTGTCCCTTAATGGGATTCACAGGAGAACAAGTACAATCGGTCAGGTCGATCGAGTTGCCAATCACGACCAGATCATATCCAAGACAGGTAACAATAATGGTGTGTTACCTACTGGTCGATCGACCATCAGCCTATAATGCCATCATAGGAAGAACCAGTGGCGGAGCCATGTGTGGACCGGTGGGAGCCACGGTTCCCCTAAGAGTTTAAAATTAAAAATAAAAATAAAAATAAAAATTATGAGTGGAAGCATAGTTGGCTGGCAAGCGCTCCATTAAAAAAAATAAAAATAAAAATCAAGAAACGTTTTGGTTGGCTCCCACATCTTATATCGACTCTTCCAATGCCTACGGCTACTATCAAACGAGCATTTTCAGGAATGATAATTGTTAAAATACGACTACGCAACAAAATGGAGGATAATTTTCTTGCAAATAGCCTAGTTCTCTATATTGAAAGGGAAATTGCTGAGAGCTTTGATTTATATATGATACTTAATAATTTTGTACTTTTAAAAAGACTGTAAAGTGCAATTCTAGACGCTTTTTTGTATTTTCTGTTTTTTGATATAATGCCGACATGTTATATTTCTAGTATATCAACTTGAGCATATTTATGAACTTTTATATATATTTTTTTTTGGGTGATGCATACTAATTTGAGTACATATTTATGAACTTTTGTAAAAATTTTTGTTTAATGCATATATTGTTTGAATTACCAAATTTTAGGACGCAAAATTTTTTTAAGGCCTTTGCATTATAAAATGTCTGAATCCACCACTGGTAAGAACGACTCTTACGCAAATTCAAACGGATCTGCCGACCATGAAGAGAAGGTTAGCATCCTATTAGTGATAGGAATTAGATTCGTGTGTTTGAAGTCCAGCCAACCTAGAGAGAAGAAACCCATCATTCATTCATGTAGATTTATGCCATTTTTCAGAACGTCCGAGGCTTTCCCAAGTGTATTCATGATACCCAAAATGAAAGCTAAAATGCACGTATGCAATTTTCAGAACATGCAACGAGCGTTTTTCGAGAGAAATCATACCAAAACTGAAAATGTTACAACGCCAATCACATTGTCCAATGGAAATTCAGTACACCACACATTCCCTTTCCCCCGCCCTCCCACAACCCCAAATTTCCCCCCCTTACACCCCCATCCCACCATCAATGGACGAATCCCATAGTAGGCAGCACTTCAACCTTATAATCTCTTCAAACTTTTTTTTCTTGCATCTATTTTCTTCTTGTCTGTATGAACTTTTGCCAACCCACCACCTTCCTTCTTTAGTGCTGCAGCAGCAGACCCACCAACTCCTGTATCTGTTGTTGGTGCTACAACAGCAGGCGGCTGCTCCTGCCCATTTCCCCTGCTGCTGGGTGTTGTAGATGGGGCAAGTGGGGATTGCAATGTCAACGCAGCACCTGCTGCACTGCTCTTCAGGTCGGTATTGGTCTGGTCAACATTCAGTGCGGTCGTTGACTCAGAAATAGCTCCTGATTTGAACTTGGGTTTGGCCTTAGCATGGATCCCGGTGTAAAGCCTGCATAAAAGTAGAAAACACCCTCACTTCTTCCATACTCCACAGAAACTCATGTTCCATAAAACCGTAATAAAAAGGAAGTCAAGTAGCTTAGTGTAAGAACCCTGTAAGGCAAAATTCTTCCTTCAACACATCTTTGGGGGGGTGAAATTTTCCAATTTCATTTTTCACATTAACAGACATCATATCAAGATACACAAACTCCAAGTCAAGCATGCATAACTAATACGCCCGGATGGAAGCATTTGGAAAAAGGTATTTGCATGGCTCAATAAGAACACGAGAAGAACCAACCAGAAAACCACAGATTTGCCCCCTACCAACCCTGAAATACTTGACACTCAGGTGTACACTGAAAAGGTACTGACTATAAAGATCCCACACGACATGGGTATTCTATGGCCAAATTCACTGGGTCAAGGTAAACTACTTTACAATCTTCACATAGAAAGGTCCCCCTGTTCCTATATTCCCACAACATGAGTAGATAACATGATGGGCATGACTGACCTGGCATGTCTAGCATACTCCTCGTAATTTTCAAGCAGCATCTTGCCAGCCTGTTCATTCAAAGCTGACTCTGGAAATGGTTCAATCAATAGACACCTAACTACCTGTTAAACAATCACCTTAGAGTCAAGGAAATCGAAGGGAGAAAAAGCCAAAGATCTCAAACTAAATGTAACTAGTTGTGAAATTTTCAAAACAGTTCTCCAACAGATAGGCAAAAGAACTAGAATAACATTATGGTTTAACCTAAACAGCCATCGAAACTTACAATGAGAACATGTCGTAACCCTAGACTCGGATTCCAATCCTTCTTCAGTGTGTTGACACAAATCTCACCATTGGTTGCAATGTTTGGATGGAAAATCTTAGTCAGGAAGTAACCTACAAAATAACGGTCAAAAAGCTAAAAATGTCAACCAATTACATATGTAGCAAATAGTAAATCCATATTTGAAGCATGGAGTGGGAAATATAAAAAGTACAGGTGACTGGAAAGGTTAAGGTATGCCAGTTAAATGTTCAACAAAAAAAAAAAAGGGAAGACAAATTAAATAAAAGAAGGCATCACATCATTACACAAAAGACCTTGCTTCTATCTGAGGTTCACCCTTGAAGTTTGTTAAAATTCTGGGCTATAGATACAAACACGGCACTTGTTTAAAGCATAATAACAAGTGACAACAAACCTTTGGGAGGAGAATGTGGAAAGTCATGAGATAATAACAACTTCATGCGGAAAACACCATTTTCATACGGAGTCCCAGCTGCAAGGTCAAGAATGAACATTAAGTTTGAAGCCTTAAACAATTTCTCAAAGGTTTATGCTTAATGAGGACGAAACTACATGCCTGGGCCTTCAATATCAGCATATATGGTCGAAAAATCATCATCGTTGACACATACTTTGATGCCCTCAGGTGGAGATTCATCAAGATTCTTCAATTCCTTTGCTAGTTGCTTTATAACATTTGGTGGAAGATTTTCATTAGTCGCCTGAATAACCAAAAAAGCAAAAGAGAGAACACAATAAAAAAATTTGTTAAGACTTCAACAATTCAAAAGTGACGAAAGTAAAAGATGAATTATGTGCTTCACAAAACAAAGAGGAGTTGATAGACAAAATGATTGTGTTTGTGCAAATTTTCAAGACAACTCTAAGCCCATTGTAAGAAACCAACCAAACAATAGTTGAGAGTAAAATCACATTACATTCTAGTTCCCTAGTTAAAGGACACATACCAATGTCATGGAGCTTATCTATACATTCCCTCATTCCTCATTCCTCAAGTAAATAAGCTAAATAGTGCATTCCTTTACCAATGCATATCAATTGCGAGAAAAAAAAAAAATCACCGAAAGAAAGAAATACCATGGTCACAAAGCGAAAGGGAACCCCTTATGCAAACTTTTGTTACTAGGAAGAAATCAATGCCTTAGTAGAATACGTGCCAGATTTTGAAGTTTCTCTTCAAAGTGATGAAAATAATCAATCACAGCCAAAAGGTCCTGCAAAAGAATAAAACCAGAATTCATATAAGAAATAAGAAAGAAAATGCAGTTTTAAGTTAACTGATACATCTCCACAAACAGAGAGCAAAAACTAGCAGATAGACTGAACAGCCAGCAGTCCAATAATGAATAGAAGTCAGCATTCTAGGGTCTTCATGCATGTTGAGCACAGAAACACATACATGCAAAACTCATGACTTTCAGAGACATCTTCAAATGTAATATGAGAAAATGGCTTGTAGTTAGTTAGTTAGCAGATTTGAGTGCACACCAAAAAACTACTAGCCCAGTTAGATCCTAAAGATCAAGATACCTCTACTCTCAGCAAGTACTACACAATACAATGGCCCACCCTAAACTAAATCATTTGATGCTTCTTTGAGTAAAACCTCACATTTTGTAGAGGACAAAAAGTTTAGTGAATTCAAGATACATACGGAAGCAACTGAGTCAAAAACATGAACAAACCTTTATATTGAAATCTAAAGTTGATAGACTCATCAAACAGAAACTTATGACATCACCAGTAGGGTCCAAAATGAGAAAGACAAATTAAGTGGTTATACGAAACAATCCAGATTCCACAACTTTACTTAGTGGTCATGTAAGATATAAATGATGTTAGTGACACAATCAACCAGTATTCATGCTATTTAGTTAATTTTCGCATCCAGAATTCTTAAATGGCCCTATATCCTATAGTCCCATGTTAGCTCCATCCATGCTTGAGCAAAGCTCTAGTGGTAAAAACTGGACCCTTAGTGATGACACATGGTACTTAGATCATAAAGAAAAGGCTTCCCTTAATGATGTGGTATGGTAGAAGACTCACATGTAAAAGGAAATATTTGTTTGAATATTTATGTGCAAGTGGTGTAACAGGTCAAGTGGTTGACTCTCACATTGGGTAGTAATGACAAGAGTGGTTAATATAACACTATTTGGCCCAAATCCACATGTTTCAAACTTTTGGGTAAAGGTGACGTTCTAAATATTTCAATCTCTCACAAATGGATTCCCAAGGTATTATTAACTCTCAACTCTCACAAACCCAAGATCCAACAGTATTTGTACTGCTCTATATTTCCTATCAATCCATGGACAAGAGGGTATTTCAAATGAATATAATCTGACACGAGACCCTCTCTGAAAAACCTGAGATTGGACATGCATGAATTTCTACGACTTACCAAAAAAAAAAAAAAAAATACTAAATATCACAGGCTAAATAGAGAGGGGAATAATAATAATAATAATAATAATAATAATAATAATAATAATAATAATAATAAAACTCTAAAAAAAAATCTGTCTCCAAATTCTCCAGAAACAGAACGACCCATCCTTCAATTTCTATGTCTACAATATATTAACAACATGCTTGAAGTGTTTTGGTCAAGTTGATTTCCCACTATGTTGCATCAAGCCCTCACAAAGATCCAAAGTCTTCTCTTTTGCCCAAACCCATGACCTCAACACGATTTGTACCATTTCCTTGAATTCCATGGACTAGAGTGTTTCAAATGAATATAATGTAATCCAACATGAGACCCTCTCTGAAAAACCTAAGATTGGAAATGCATAAACTCCCAACAAAATCAAAATTTCTAAAAGAAAAAAACTGTTCATCCCCAAATTCTCAAGAAAACAGAATGAACCTTCAGTATATGTCTATCATACATTTAACATAAATTACCTTAAAAGTAATTATAGAATTCAAGGCACTCGGTTATTACTCATTACTAACTTTGACATGATCAAACTCCTTAACAGTTATGATAGATAACCAGCGCAAGCTCATTCAATGTAAAATCCTATGATCTATCACTCAACGCATTATCCAAAAATACATAAATGTTAAGTGAGACATGAAATTTGAACAAAGCTGAGCTGGTTAAATATCAGAATGGGCAACCCATTACTGAAGGAAAATTCCTCATTCAATGTTAAGAATTTGCTTTCTTTCTTTAAAACAAAATGACAGTTTACAGAAGGGAGGGGGGTTGTGTGGAATAACCAAGACCCCAACAGCTAGAAAACTCCACGTTTGAAGTATATGGTACTTGCAGCAAGAAACAAATAAGTTACAAGTAAAATTTACATCATGTAACCAAAAGTTTTGCTCATCAATTATCCCCCCAATCATTAAAGGCTGGTTCGATTTTGTGTCTATAAAATCATTTCCTATATAGTTTCTTATCTTTACTTTTCTTTTTTTGGTATTTTCAGTTCCATTTTCTAGCTCTTCTTGAAACTAGCCTGCACCTATGCATTCTCTCCTACTTTTGTCCCATTTTTTATTATTTCAATTATAAGCAATGACCTGCGGAGAAAATAATTAGCAACTAACCTTATCAATTGAAGCACAAAGAAAAAGGAACGCGCATATGAATAATCCTTATATTATATGCCATTTTCCAGAAAAGTACTGGAGCCAAAATAATTCAGGCATAACTCGTAGGTAAGAAAACCAAAAGAACCTTAACTTCCCAAGAAAGAAGAGAAAGAGAGAGACGCACACTTGCTCAACATGAAAGTCTGCTAAAACAGAAAAGTCTTGTGGTTATGAAGCACAACTACAGAATATCCTTCTAAAATTAGTATCAAAGCTCTTGGAATAACTATCTCCCGAATGCCCCGTCTGACTAAAAGTGAACAAGACCAAATAATCCAGGCAGGCTTCCAGAGAGAGAGAAAAGAACAGCCCAACTGCCCATAGAACCACGAAAAGAACCTTAAAAGAAATATTCCCATATGTTGGATCAAAACCCTAAATGCTCCGAAAAGAGACCTAGGTATCCCTATCCAACTCCCATTTCACCAAGAAAGAAACCAAACACCAACACGCATACATAATTTGAACAAGAAAAGCATATCACCACACAGAGCAAAGAATCAATCAATTCAAAGACAAGCACAGAAGATTATACCCACACCACCATCAAGTCGATCATGGAAAACAATCACATTCACATTTCTCAGCACAAATATTTGCCAGGCAAAAATGAAATCATAGAAAATAGAAGAAAATCCAGATGAGAACCAACAAAAGCACAAATATTACCAAAACCCCAGACAAGATTTCACCTAATCTGAGTCTTCTCTCTCGGAGCCAAATCACAACACACAAATAGAGAGAGAGAGAGAGAGAGAGAGAGAGAGAGAGAGTGGGACAGCGATCTCTCCTTGGAATGATTGATCGGGTTGATTTTGAGGAAGAGAGATAAAAGCCTTTCCTTGTATATATGTATAAAAAATAATAATATACAGGAAAACGAGATATGAAATATCTAAAATAAGAAATTGAAATGATCAAAACATTTTTTTTTAATTTTGAAATGACGTGTCGCTAGCAAGATCTTCAAGATTTATAGACGTTAGATTCTTTATGTTTACTTTTGGAGACTCTGAATCCACGCTCATACATTGTGCGTGCTTACACCGCTCATTCAAATTTCCTACCTACGAGAGGAGGCTTCTCTAATATACCTTTTTTTTCTTTTCTTTTTTTAACTCTTGTTTCATCAATTTCAAGTCCAGTTCAATAGATGTTTAGTTAAAATTATAAAAAAGTAATTTTTATTTTTCCTATTGTAACTACTTTCTTTTCTAAATCACCTATATGTGGCTCAATAATTTAGTGTCAAGTTTTACTATTTTTTTTTCTTTTTCTATCAATCATATTTTTGAAAGTTTATCTTCTTTAATGGTCATATTTTTTTCAAAATTTATCTTTTTCTAAAGGCTGTATTGAAAAAAAAAAAAAAATTCAAACCACCATATTCTTCATATTTCCAATAAAAAAAAAAGAAATTTAGTGAATTTTAGTATTTCATTAAGTTCACGATAAAAATAAATAAAGAAAAGATTTAGTTGCTCGTAAAGTTTATTGGCCAAAATGGAAAAAGGTCAAGAAGTTTCTTTTATAAAAAAAAATTGTTGTTAGAATTTTGTAAAATCCTCTTTGTTTAAAAAATAATGATGGACATGTAAAAAAAAAAAAAAAAAAAAGTACATGAAAAACTTAATAAAGTAATTAAATTTTTTAAAAGGATGTTCAAAGAGTAATTCAAATACATTATTCTCTCATTATTACTTTGTTCACCCAAAAAGATGTGCGAGTTCTTCCTTTATAGAAGAGAGGATTAAGTTTACTTGAGAAGTGCAAATAGAGCATAACAAAGTGGGGGAAGGAGTTAACTCATTCCTTCCCGCCCCTTTCTCTTTCCCCTTCTCTCTCATTTTCCCACTTAACTTTAAATTGACTAGGGCGCATGTATCAATGGTCCTCGAGGTGCATTCTAGCAATGCGTGGAACATATGAAGTGTATTAGGTTTTTGCTATTGTATTTTCATTGTTTTTAAATAAGAATATATTTTCTCTAAATTTACTTTTAATAACAAACTATGAGGTGAAGTTTTATTTGTTTTCTTAAATTTTATTTTCACGAATCTTTAAGAATAACATAATTAGTTTCTAATTGATCTTTTTATTTTCTTGTGGTTCATTTTTTGGGAGCAAACTATACATCGATAACGGAAGAGTTATCATGTATAAAAAATAATTGTTACTATGGTAAAGGCAAAGAAGGAGATTGTGATTGATAAAGCACCAGTAGCAGAGATAATTAAAAAAAAATGGTCAAAGAATCAATGACTTGGTAACAGATAGAGACGTAATTTATCGGAATTTGTTATAAATCTGAAATTGATTGAGACGGTAATTTTTCATAGATATTATCTTGCAATAGCATGAGGGCTATTATGTATGTCATATATAATGTTTAAGTTGTAAATATTCTAACTTATATCTTTTGTACGGAGCATTTTGCCGCATTTGATTGTAATATTAATGAAGAGATAATTGTTAAAAAAATATACATATATATATATAGAAGAGAGAGATATGTGTATTTTTTTTTATTAATATTTTTTTATGCATTATTGAACTACAGTATTTAAGGAGGAAAAGAGAAAAATATTATCGAAATTATCTATTATGCTATAATTAATTCAATGAATTTGAAACACTTAAAAAAAAAAAAATAGCACCAAATGTATTTTAACCATCTTTTAATATATATATATATATATATATATATATATATATAGTTAGCTTCTAACAATTTTGCTTTGCTTCGAAAAATTGGATAATATTAATTAAATTTAGTTAATATGAGCATTTAATGTTGTACGTGGAGACGCTTTAAGGGTGCGCTTGGTTATATCATTTCCGGTTTCTCATTCTTTAATCAACACAGTAACCTCCGCCTAACAGAAAAAAAAAAAAAAAAACACAGTAATCTCCGATTAGTTTATTATTTACATTAATAATTTCACGACCCAAATGACGAATCTACCCTGAATGTTCAACCAATACTACAGGAGTGCCAGCACTGTTTGTAAGCTGGTTCTTTAAGCACACGAATTAATATAATTTTAAAAATTAAAAAACAAATAAAAAAAAAGTTCTTTGAGAACTTTGTTTTCTATTAGTTCTTAAAGAAATTTCTTCACAATGGGTTTTTTATTTTATAAAATAATATTAAAAAAATAAAGCAAATTATTCTGCTAAAGTAAACTATTTTTTAATTATCTGCACACCTTAAAAAGAAAGAAGAAAATGAAAGGCAAAGAAATTCCTCCACCGGCAAGGATGCCAATGACTTTTTGTCTACAACTTCAATTAAAATAATTATCAAGGTGGGACCAAACCCAATTATTGATATATATTGGGGATTGCATTTTTATTTTCCAGTAATATTTTCTAGGTTTTTTTTTTTTTTTTTGAAATCAATATTTTCTAGTTAATACTTCTTGCCATTGGATCAGTTTTATTAGCTTATATATTGAAAATTAGAAAGAAAGGAAGAAAGGACAAAAAAAAAAAAAGAAAAAAAAAGAGGTTTATATATTACTGGAAAAAAAAAAGAGAAGAGATGGGATTAATATTAGTTTGTTTTCTTCTTCTTCTTTTTTTTTTCTTCTGCCAAAAAGCAAACCCAATTTTAATTTATTTTCTAAATTCAACTTTTAAGTATTTAATTTTTTGCATTTTTTTATGATTTTGAACTGAATCACTCGTTCGGTTCAAATCGTCTAAAATTGTTTGTGTCATTAACCAAGTTAATGGTTAACGGCACGTAAACATACTTGTCACGTCACTTATTAATTTTATAATTTATCATAAAATAAAAAAAAATAAAAACAAAATATAACACAAGAGGCGGGGTGGCACCCCCCTGCAAGGCAAAAACCTTTTTTTCTTTTTAATAAAGTAAAATATTTATTTTTAAAAGTGAAATGAAAAATTTTGTTTAAGCAATTTAAGACTGAACCCATGAAAAAAATAATGGCATAATTTTGTGATAATTATTTATATTAGATTTTAGTAGGAATAGGATATTAGGGTAATTATTTAGGTTATCCAGAAGAAAATGTTAAATAATAGTGAAGATTTTTGACAATTGCTTTGCTTTGGCCTTTGGAGAAGCAAAGAGCAGTTGGATAAAGCAGAGTTTTTATTATTATAAGGTTAGGTGGGCGTTGAGGTCCGTCACTTGTCGGGACGTGGGGACAATAGTCTCTCTCTAATTTAATTTAATTTAATAAAAAAACAATTTAATCGCAAGGAATAATAATAATAATTCTAAAGAGGGATTCAGTCGTTCAGACTTGAGCCTCTACGGAACAATTTTGAATCCGCCAGCGAGTCCCTAGGCTGTTGACCGTTGGAGGGTCGTCTTCCTAACTAGCCGTTGGCCGCCAGCTCCAAATTATTCTTTTGCGGGTTTGGCGACAACAGATTCCTAATTGATTTTATGTACATTAGCTGTTTCTTCTTTCATTGCCTTTTTTTGTTTTGTTTTTCCATGCACATATTGTCATATACAAAGATTTTTTTCCTAAGTACAAATATAAAAGTCTCGTAAGCTAATTTTTATCTGTTTTTAAAATAGCCTCACGAAGTGACAAGTGTGCTAAAGTGATGCATCAAACTACCATAATGTGTAAAATATGCCATATTTTTATTATATTCTTATAATACCCTTATTCTCTTAATAAAAAAAATACAAATATATAAAACCTGAAAATTATTTATTTTTCTTAAAAAAAAAAAACACAAAGAAATGGGTGATTGCCAACTGATAACCACTTCTTGGGGAGGGGGGAAAGGGGTGGCTCGCAAGCCACCCCCAGCCCATGGGAGGATTGTGCACCAGCCCAAAGGTGGTGAAGGTGGTGTGCAGCCACCCCAACCCATGGGCTGGCCGCACGAGGCACCTCCAACCAAATATGGGGTGGACGGCTGAACCATCAAGTTGTGTGTTGAACTGCCAAACTTCTAAGGTTTCTATGTGTTGGATACTAAAGTTTTAATACCTCCCATGTTTGGGTTTGTTTTTGCTGGAATTTTTAAGTACCTGAGATCAAATTTAAGCTTTATGTTTTATTTCATATAACTTAAGTTTAGGTTGGATTTTTTTGTCAGTCTTGAATTTGTAACCGTATGTTTTTAGCATTTTTTCTTGTTGTAAGTTAGTTCTAGCATTTTGGATATATATGTAGGAATTTATTGAATGATCTTCTAGAAGGATTTCTCCCGTTAGGGTGGAAATTTGATGGATGACTAATTGAATTTTGAGATACTAACATAAGAATGAATTGTTAAAGAAATATGTTCTCATGGAACTCTATTTATAGAGTCCCAATCACAACTCTTGACCAAGAGTTGTGTTCTCTTATCAGATAACCTCTATCTCCAAGTTATTGCCTTTCTGTAGGGATAATCAGGTCTGGGGATGACCACACTTGGTATAGTGTGATCACTATATGCACCATCATCTCCCACTTGATCATACTATTATATTTGGTAATGAACCCTAGTTGTACATGATTACCTTGGTACAACTATTAACACAAGACAATAATTGAGCAGCATAATGACGTAATTAAAGAGCTATGTATTTGAGCATTACCTCATTGAAGTGAGACTTCAAGAGTTCTTTCACCTTTAGCACCGGAACACAAGAAACCTCACAAAACACTCACAATAAGGTCTACTAGTAGCCTGGGGGGGTGTGAAAAGGCGTGAGAGAATTGAAAGGGTAGGAGGTTATTTATAGGGAATGACTATTACCAACTCTCTGAAAAGTAGCGAACGTCTGCCAAACTATAGTGTATGCCTAGTACTATTATATAGCAGTCCAAAGGCTATCTCGTATGTTCCGGTATTAACCAAAGGGTATACCATAAAGTAGCGTACATCTGTGTGGTCCCGTGTATGTCTATGTACAATTTGCAAAATGTACGTATAGTGGTCCCTCAACGTATGTCCACACTAAAGATAGGAGCTTACGTCTGCTTAACCTAGCGTACGTCCGTCCAAAAGTCCAAATTACCCCTCTATTATCCTTAGTGACCCAAAATCCAAATTAACTTCCTTAACCAAGCTACTTATACCTAGTTAATTATTTGGCTCACTACAAGAAGTGTGCTCGAGCGCATCACTCTAGGATCGAGCGCACTCAAGTGCCCAGTTGCGGCCAGATCCCTTTTCCACATCAAATTAGGTTTCCAGTCTCCTATTTTAATTAAGAGACTAACCTATGAGTTCACTAGGGTTTATAGGGCTTCTAGGATTTTCCTAAACCTATAAATAGACCTCTAGGGCTCTAGGAAAAATAGACAATCCTAGAGAGAGGAATTGGAGGCTACTTCAAGAATTGTTTTTTGGTTTCTTCTTTCCCTTTTCATTTTAGTTCTAGTTTCATTATGTGTAACTAAACTATTTGTTAGGGATAGATTGAAGCCCTAATCATGTCTTTTTAAGATTCAAAATTAGTGTCTTTGTTTCAATCATGATTTGGTTTATTTTAGTTGATTTTAATTGAATTCCTCATATGTATATGGTATGGACTTGTTAATTAAGTCAATTTAGATGACCAAATCTTGGGCTTAATAAAGTGACAAAAGAACCTCATCATGGGTTCTTGGCTTAATCAACATGGAAACTAGGAGTAGAAACCATGCGCTAGGTTTCATGTGTTTGTTGATCTCCATAGAATTTATGTTTCCCTAAAGAACAACTTAGTAAAGAGCATGCTAAATCCTTTAGGGAAAAAAAGGATTAGATAGGTACCAGACCTAATTCATTGCTTAGGGAGATCCATAACTTAAGGAGTAGATACCATGCCCTTGGGTTAACAAGCATTAAATATATCTTATGATTGGAACATTGGCCTAGTATTATCTTAATTAGTTTGATTTGTGGTGGATGTCAAAACCCTAACTCTTTCATTATATATCTCTTTTCAATATTTCAAACTTTGTGACAATCTTGTTATTTTAATTTGGAAAATCAATTTTAAAATAAAATCAACAATCCTTGTGGGATGATCTTGTATTTGCCTAACTATATTATCATTTGATCTTGTGTACTTGCGAGTAAAATGTACCAAGTATTTGCCTATTAATTTAGGTGAGTATTTGGCACAACAAGTATTGGCGCTATTGCCGGGGATTGTTTGATTTTTGTTAGAATTAATTTTCCCTAGTTTTTAAATTTTAAGTTTGATTTTTTGTCTTCTGGTTTCTATACGTGCAGTCCATTCTGTAGCAGTGTAATCAAGCGCACTACTACAGGACATTGAATTTGTGTTTTCTTTTTTGTTTTTATGTCTATTTTTGTTTCTATTCTGCACAAGTACGATCAAGCGTACCTAGTTGTACGCTCAAGCCCACTCTAGCCCGTGCGCCCCTACACATGTGAATGCACCCATACACTCGTGCACACACACTTACGCATAAGTGCGATCGACTACACCTTATAGTACGATCAAGTGCACTTGTGCAGACTCTCACGTGACCTACTTCTAGGTCACACATCCCCTATTTTTGTGTTAATTTTTACCTATGCCTTTCCTCGTCTGTTTCTTTTCATCTGCGGTAATGGTGTGATCGAGCGCATGCATCTAGACAGCAAAAGTAACGCTGTGTAATTTCAATTTTAACTCTTTTTGTTACAATGCAGGGTTATCAATCTCAGAATTGAGTACCCTTTTCAAACAATCCAGTACTTGGACAGAGATCTCCAAAATAGAAGAAAATTTGACATGGTGGGAAGGGACGAAGAGGATGTTGAAAATCCCCAGTGCTAGGGCCTATGAAGAGTTCATTCATTCCCCATAACTTTGACTAGGCATCATGCATCGATTTCCAGCCTATTGTCCAGAGCAATTATAATCTATCTCCACATCTACTCAACATGGTCGCACACTACTGAGGCACACCTATGAGGATCCATACTTGCACATTAGGGATTTCTTCGACCTCTACAAGACTCAAAACATCCAAGGCTTATCTATAGAAGGAATTAGGTTAATTCTCTTCCCTTTTTTCTTGAAAGACAATGCTAAAATGTGGTTAAATTCTTTGGTTCCAGGGTCTATCCATAACTGGGAAGAGTTGGCCAAAAAGTTCCTAAAAAAGTTCTTCCCAACTCAAAAGACAAGGCAACTGAGGAAGGATATTTAGGCCTTCCAACAAAGAGATGGAGACCTATTCTTTGAAGCATGGGAGCACTTCAATGAGCTACTTCTAAAATGCCTACACCACAACTTATGCGATGTACAAGCCTTTTATGAGGTTTAAGTGATACTAATAAAAATCTTGTTGATTCAAGTTGTGGAGGTGTGCTTATGTAAAATAATAGCGAGGAGGCCATAGAAATCTTTGAGACCTTAAGTGAGAATTCCCAACAATTCTCAACAAGAGGGAAACAAGGACTCAAGGGGAAGGGTGTGTATGAAGTAAGCAAAACTGGTGGAGTTCAAACCTAGATGGCTATCATGGAGAAAAAGCTAGACATGATCATGAAAGCCATGGCAAATCATAGCATTGCTCTAGTTCAACAAGTGGCACAAGTCGAGGTATGTGCTATATTTTCCCATTCTAACCATACCACTAAAACTTGTCCTATGTCTTCAATTGCAGGTCAAGAGCAAGTAAACTTTGTTGGGTAGAACAATTACCCCCTAAAGAACAATCCACATTCCAACACTTACAATGTAGGGTGGTGCAACCACCCCAATTTTTCTTGGAGTAACAATCAAAATGTATTGAATACTCAAGGGCAGTAGAGGAATTTCCAACATGGAAGTAACTACCAGGCTCCACCATAAACGGCCAAATCAAGTCCTGAGCCAAAAAAGAATGATGTTGAGGGTGCTATATTCCATTTCTTAACTGCACAACAACAGACCAACACTCAAACCAATCAAGCCATTTAGAGGTTGGAGTCTACTGCTATTCAGAAATTGGAGGCACAGGTAGGGCAATTAGCTAAGGACCTGAGTGAAGGGAAAAGTGGAGAGTTCCCATCTCAGACCATACAAAACCCAAGAGGCCAAGAGGAGCTCAAGTTTGTGACAATCCTGAAGAGAGGAGAAGACATAAAAAATAATGGGGGACAATAGTGAGAAGTACAACAGTCTGGCTAAAGATATTAAACTTAGTGCTCATGAGAGGCACCCCACAACATATCCTTTTTATTTCCTGTTTGTTTTTTAAATTTGAGTTATTTTTGTTTTCCGTTGTTATTTTAGTGTTTTGCTTTTCAGGGACAAACGTGTTTGCGTTCAAGTTTGGGGGTGTGCTATGAGCCATAGCTGTTCCAACAAGTTTTTTCATCTCTCAGGTGAGATCTTTTCATGCTATATACACATTGGGGACAATGTGTAAATTAAGTTTGGGGGTATGGGAGCCTTACACACACACTTTGTCCATATTTTTGTTAATTTTTGAAGAAAAAATGCATGTTCATGTTTATCTTTAAAATTTTTGTTGACTTAAAAGAAAAAATTGTGATTTAATTTTCGTTGGTGAGTTTAAAACTTTGAACACATGATTTGATGATAGAATTCTGAGATTGGTTACTTGCTTTAGGCATATGAAAATTCATTTGTTTGATCTGATTTAACAAAAGCACATTAACACATCTTTTGTGAGGTATGACATGTAAGCCTGATGTGTATGTTTCTATGTCTTGAGTGAAGCTGGGTGACTTGTTAGATGATTGTTTGGCATATATTTTTGTATATATATATATAAAAGTTGATTAATTTAAGTTTTTCATTAAGTAAATGGACCTCTTGCTTCATTAAGCAATGAGTGTTCACGTCAAAATGTGAAAATTTTGATTTGGTTAATGTCATGGCTAGTTTAGTTATGTAGCATTTTTTTACTAGAGTTAGTAAGTCCTTAGGGGTGTCTTTACACCTAATGCCTTAAAACCATATGGTTTGGGAGCCATTGGCTTAAAGCTCGTTACATGGGTTAATTAGAAAGTTTAAGGAAACTAAGCATTACAAAGCCTAACCAAAAAGAAAGAAAATAAAATTATGCCATAATTTTTCATTCTAATAATGAACCTAGTGGACTTTGAGAAATTGAGACATTGCATATTAGAAATAATTAGAAGCCTCATATTTATGTGCTAGTTCACCTTACACCATTTTGAGCTTGTGATGCCTTAGCCAGCCTTTTGTAAGGAATTAGACTTTTGAAATTACAAGTCATTGTGAATATGGAATTTATCTTTTTAAGCTCACTAATAAATGAAAATCATGATTTTGAATGATACTTTAATTTTGAGGATAACATGAACCTTGCATAGGTAGCATTTCTGTAAACCCTCACAAGACTTCACTCGTCCTACTAGGGATGCCTAAGGGCTTAAAAAGCTTGTTACATATGTTAAATGCAATCGTATTTCCTACAACAAGTGTTGTTAGAGTGTTTTTGTTTTTGTTTCTTTTTATTTTTAGTTTTGTATTGCTAAGGGACTAGCAATATGTAAGTTTGGGGTGTGATACATATTTTAGCTCCTTAATTTACATTTGTTAATCTCTTAGTTTTGTTATTATGTGCCGTTTTACTTCCTTTTTGTGTTTTCTATGTTTTTCTAGGTTTTTGAAGAAAATGTAGCATTTCCGGAAGTTTTGGACTCAAAGGGCAATTTGGGGATAATCTGGAGCATAATGGAGTGAATTCGTTAGGTCGTGGTTGGTTTCTACAGAAAGTTGAAAGCCATTTTTAACCTAGCAAACGCCTGAATTTGAAGAAGCCCATCAGAGAAAAATTATAGATTAGGGCAATAGCTTTTCAAATACTTTGAGTTTACATCATTTTGACCTATGGTGAAAAGTTATGGCCAAAAATACCTAACTTGTTTTTGTATTCTCGTTAGAAGTCGCCATGACCGGAAATGTAATGGGAAGTTTTTGTTTCCTCATTAGAAGGTGCATCAGGATGGGACATGTATCGAGAAGTTACTGTTTCCTTGTCAGAAGGTGTGTCAAGACGGGACATGTAACATGAGATTACTATTTCGTTAGGAGTTGTGTAAAGATAGGGATGTAACGGATTAAAGCTAAGGCTATTGTTTCCCCATCAAGAACCTCGTTAGGATGGGACATGTGACGAGGAGGTGTTATTTGTTCTTCCCATCATATGACACCCTTTCTTAAGACGTGAATTTCTCATATCTAAAATAAGTCCCGTTAGGGACGTGAAGAGTAAAATGTTTTCCTATAAAAGGATTTTGTTGTCACTATTCACTACAGACATTTAGGTGAAGATTTTCTCTGTATAGTCTCAAAGTCTCTCTTCAGACCCTATGTCTTAGGAGTGTTGGTTCAAGAGGGGACATGATCAAGCTTTGAGCTGTCCTTTGCTCTTGATTTGATGTGTTGCCTTGTTCGTTCATCTACACAAAGATCATTGGTTTGTTTGCTTGAAGAAAGATGTCTACCGAAGGGTTGGTGAGAAAATGCACTTTGTGAAAGTGGTTATAATGAAGACAAGCTAGAAGCTTATTGTTCTTACTAAGTCTAGGGATTTCTCAAAAGTTGTAAGTATCGTTTAGCCTATAACTCTTAATCTTCATTTAGTGATTTCCTTGGTTTGGTTGTCTCGGAGTGGTTTTTACCTTTGATGTATTCAAAGGGGGTTTTCCACTTTGTAAACAAATCTTGTGTTGTGTTTGTAAAGTTTTTTTAATTCCGCTTTGCTTGTTTTAGTTTATTATATAGCTTAGTTTCATGTTTTGATTATTTGGTAGAATATGATTCTCGTATTCTTTCAAAAATTAAAGGTAAATTTGAAATTTTATAAAAGTTTCAAGGATATAAAGGTAATTTCATCTATTTTGATGATTGTTTAATGCCAAACCCTAACGAATGGGATAGATTGCATCAAATTAAAAGTTCAAGTAATAATATTAAGAATTTTTAAATTTTGAAGAAAATCTTCTCAAAACATGTAAAAATTTAAAGATCTTTTAGGAAGTTTTCCCTTAATTAATTAATTTAGAGACCGGATTGTTTCTAATTGTTTAGATGACTTATGAAATGACGTCCTCACCAAATTGTAGGAGTTAAGTATAGAATTTGGATGCACGTGGAGCACCAACCAACGCAGCGAAGGTAGTTGGGAACTTACATTTTGTGGTAGGTAGATTTATATATAACCTTAGCTTCCCACCGCTTACTACAAAACCCACGACACTCTTTGCTCTCTGTCTCTTGATCATCACTTGGTTGAGACTTGAGAGAAGAAAACCAAAACAAAATGGAAGGCTCAGGAGAAAAGATGAAGATACTATGCCTCCATGGATTTCGGACCAGTGGGAGTATTCTGAAGAAGCAAATTAGCAAATGGGATCCTTCTATCTTTGCTCATTTTGATATGGTAATTTTCCTTCTTTTTTTTTTTTTTTACCATTTCACACATTTTTTACCCTCTTCACTTTACCCACAGTTCATATTTTCTCGTCTTAAAATTCAGATGCATTAAGAAAAAAAAAGTTGAAAATCTGCTAGCTACGGACAGAACTAGGATATTTGTTTGGGGGCTCTACTAATTTTAAAATAAATCAACTATCAGAATGATAATTCATTTAAACTTATAATAATTGCGACAATTTATTTCTCAAATTACCAAAATAATGACAATGTATCCTAAATTTTAAGAAAATGACGGAATTACCCTTACTAAAAAAAACTAATATTTTTTTCAAATTTTAAGTATTTTGTCTTATTGAAAATTCTATAGGATAATTTTGTCATTTTGCTAGTAAGTGTACATTGTCATTGATTCATGGTTTTAAATCATGATTGAATTGATAATGTCATTGAGGATATAGTTTGAGAATTAAGTGGACTTTTCCCTAAAATAAAATATAAAAACATAATTTTAACAATTGATTTATAACCAAATAGTCTTTAAAATACTCATTCAGAAAGGTGCTTTATATAAATTATAAAATGTATTTATTTAGTATGTGAGATAATTAAAGAGAATATTTGGCCTCCCTAAGTAAAATTTTTACCATATTTATAGGAAGTATCAAAAGTTTGGGTATTTAAAATATGTACATGAAAAAACACTTTATTTACGATAACAGGTGTTCCTGGACGGCATTTTTCCGGCGGGAGGAAAATCCGATGTGGAAGGCGTCTACCCACCGCCTTACTTTGAGTGGTTCCAGTTTAACAAGGTAAAAAAATTCTCTTTTTCTTGTGATAGGAGGAAACGAGAATGATATATTTGCAAGATGGGGGGGTATATATATAATTAAATACATAAAAGTTGTGACCCTGTTAGTTAATTATCAGGAGTTCACCGAGTACACAAACTTGGAGGAATGCATAACTTTCTTATGTGAATACATAACAAGCAACGGTCCTTTTGCTGGTTTGCTTGGCTTCTCTCAGGTAATGCATCCAACCAACCTTGTAATGAAGCTATAAATTAGGGTAAAAAGTCATATTCTACTAAATTTAGGGGAGTTGAGAATTTTTTTTTTTTTTTTAAAAAAAAGGGATGCTAAGAGGCATCACGATTCATGTACCGGCAATACAACCAATCTTTTATTTTTTGTTTTTTGTTTTTTTTTTCTTTCCCAACAACCTTTCAAATTTGGCATACTAACATGTATTTATGACTTGTATGTATGTATAACTTGTTTCACATAGGGTGCAACATTGTCAGCCCTTCTGCTAGGCTACCAGGCACAAGTAAGTGATCTATGAGACTCTCTCTTTCTCTTAACACCGGAACGGGAAAAAGTTTATTCACACCTTTCAAAGTATTAGCAATTTTGTAATCATAATCTCAAAATTTTAATTTTTGCAATGTCGGATTATCAAGAGTTTTTTCCTAAACTTTATTTACAGTTTTTGCAATCATAATATCGAACTAATTTATCTCAAATTTTTGCAATGTCAGTATATCAAAATTTTCTTCTTAATTTCACCCATTTTTGTTAAAATGTCCAAAATGCCCTATATATATATATATATATATAAACAGATGACCTTGAGTCACAAGACCCTTAGGAATTTTGAGTTTTTTTTTTTTTAATCGAAAGGGGAAAATTCTTGGAATACAAATTAACATTGGAAAAGTTTAAAGTTATAAGTTATGATAGCAAAAACGGCTAATAGTTTGGTGGTGTAAGTGAAATTTCCCCCATTTATATATATATATATATATATATATATATAGTAAGTTGAATATATAGTTGAAGCTAGCATGTTAAAAAGCATAAGTGGAAAATCAGGGAAAGGTGTTGAAAGAGCATCCACCCATGAAGCTGTTGGTATCAATATCAGGATCAAAGTTCAGAGAGGCAGGCATATGCGAGGTTGCATACAAAGAGATAATAAAGGTTAAATCTGTCCACTTCATAGGAGCCAAGGATTGGCTGAAACTTCCTTCCCAGGAGCTTGCTGCCGCTTTTGACAACCCTCTCATCATAAACCATCCCCAAGGCCACACTGTCCCAAGATTAGGTTTTTATTTTTATTTTATTTTTTCTTCTTCTTTTATTAAATTTTGATCTATTGATCTGAGTGGACGTTATTAAATTAACAGATGAGGTTGCCACGGAGCAGTTGCGCAGTTTGACTGCAGAAATCGTTGCATGCGAAAATTGTGCTGCCAATAAGAAGCATGGCCTGCAAAATGGAGAAGCAAAGGTGGTGGATATTGAGGAGAAAGAGGCAGGAAAGAATGTAATCAACGGAGACAAGTGTGATGTTGTAGAGGCAGCCCAAGCCTGAAAGTGCTCATCTCTCTCTCTGCCCTAGTTTAGCTCATATCTCTATATTCCAGATAATTGGTGTATGTATGAGATAAATATGACTTTAATTTGGAATAGATTTTTAAATAAAAATATAATGGGTAAATGGATCCTTGATATAATTTCTCATAAATGAGTAGTAGCTTAATGGTCTCAAGAGAATTCCCATGAAGTTAGGCATGCATTAAAGCTTGAGTTTGACTTCCGCAATGAAAATCCCTTAACCTATTAGTATTAGCCATCTTAAGCCTCATTAATGCCCTAATGGTGTAGGTGCTAAGCTATAGCTTGGTCGGCCTTGAAGGAGCGCTTACGGTTCCCACCGTCTAAGCCCTCTTGAGCTGTGCCTAGCGGGTTAGCGGGTTGGTGCTACTATAGTTACGCGCAAGTAGAATAGCTACAATTAACCTCTCCCTCCAACTTTTTTTTATTAAAAAAAAAAAAAAAAAAAAAAACTCATAAATGGACTGTCTTCTGTTATTCTATGCTGATATTCGCTAAGTCGCTCATGAGAATGGTAACTAGAGTAGCAAAATATCGAAGGGCCCTTTTTTTCGTTTGCACAAATAGTAAACTAGACAATTCTCCCAAGGAATCAGTCAGTAATAATAAGAACAAATTTTGTAGAGGTCATGGCAAAAAGGAGAAACAAAATAACCAAGTTATGAAAAGTTGCGTTTTTGTTTTGTAAATGGTAAAACGATTTACTCAATACAAACTGAAGTTTACATAATTGTTTTCAATTACGTGAAGATGATAGATAGGAAGGACCGTCCCGATGAAGCATTAAACTGTACTTACTGAACAGAAGAAGAATACAATCAAGACAACCCAGCAAGGGAAATAATACAATCAAAGAGAAGTCGAAATTGTTGCCCATCGGTTTTGCTCAAATGGATGATCCAGATTGTTGGTATGGATTTTGCCTTTTAACTCACAAACCTTTCACTTGAAGATAGTAATATGGTAAAATGAAATAATCAACGGAAAAAATTGTTTTCCGGTACTTGCCTTACACTGGGAGAGGACAAAGTCATCTCAATATAACATTGACAAAAACACCAAGTGGAGGAAATGGGAAAACAAATTTTTTTCTTTTTTCTTTTTTTTTTTTTTTGACCCCAAAAAACAAATCCTAGCAAACTCTGTTGTTGATAGTTTGGTAGAGAGACTTAAGCTGTGTGTTCCATTTCTCCACAGCAGCATACTTCTTCGTTCCCTTTGACCTGTCCCAGCACTCGAGCAGCCGATTCACCTGATCGATGTGCCCATGGATTCTGTTATCCAATATTAGTGACACCAACAGCTGCTCTACATCTTGCTCTGGCACGTTCAGCTCCTGAATAATAATAATTTGTCATAATTAAGAAATGGCAATTTCAGAAAAGTGCTATGGGCCAAAAGAAAGAGGAAAAGAGAAATGTGAGCAGAGTACAGGAGATAGATACATCCCAATGTTGATCATCTAACACACAAGAAACTACTATTAACAATTATAAGACAATTTCAGAAGTACCCAGAAGCTTATTAGTCCAGCTGGCTGGACAACTTAAGAACAGTCGAAACAAAGTGAATATTAAACAACTAAAATTCAAAACAAAATAAAAGTGCAAATCTACCTTAGATATGAACGGAATCCTGATCCTTGTATAAGGTTTGATGAGCTTGAGCAAGACTTGCGTTCTAATATTTTTAGGAGATCCTCGATATAGTTTCTGATAAATGGATCGTCCATAATTGTTCTTCTGTTACTCTGAATATCAATATTTTCATAAATCCATTTAGGTGAGAGGAGGAAAAGAAGAAAGGAAAATTATAAACTTAGGCACATCAAATAGCATAATATGATGGCAATATCTATTTGAACTTGCCTTCAGGATTTTCTCAAACTCCAATATTTCATTTCGTTGATAGGCTGCTATTAGATTTGTCATAGCCAAAATTTCAGGGTCATTTTTGTATCTGCAAAATAGGAGTTAAAAGGAAACTAGGAAGAATAGATAGACAACCCCAGCCCAACTTCAAGACCAAAACCCCAACCAAGAAAGTGAGGAGAAATGAAGATCAAGTAGACTGAATATATAAACTTACGGCTTGGCCTCCTGCCCATCGAATGGATTAACTTCAGATTCCATCAGCATGTTGGCAAGAACCAGATATCTGACACATTAAACAGGTAATAACGCAATATGTGAAATATAAAGTACAAATATGAGCAGACCTGTTTATTTTTGACTTTCAGGTTAGGTCTTAGTAAAATTATCTAGCATCTAATTTCACATTAATTATTCGTCACAAACAGTCCGCTACTTGGGCCCAAAGAGCACCTATATTGTAAGTATGCATGTGTTCAGCCAACAAAGATGCATGCATTCTCTACATAAAAGCATGTTTTAATATATTAACATACATAATTATTTTCTCATGAAAAAAGAACGATGTTTGGAATCAAGGATGAAAAGTATGCAATTTACGCACTTCAAGCATTGGATACGCCGCTGATTTCCAGCTTCATCATAGTTTTTAAAAGCTTCAAAGAAATCAGTAGCTGCTTCTGCCCAATGGCGCTCCGCCATGTGCATTTTACCCCACATTCATGAATTATCCCTATTATCCTTGGATGGGGTATTGCTGATTTGATCGTAAGTGCTTGTTGGTATAGTTGCTGCAATAAGTCCATGCAGTCCAATGCAGCTCAGTCAACATAACATACACAAAGGCATTACAGTAAGGAATAACATAAATGAGAAAAGTTCAAAACTGCAACATTAAAGAAGAAAAAATTGTCAGTCCTCTTGATTTTTTATTTTTCTATTTTGCAATGGACTTCCTTACTCATGATAAAATTATGTATTAAGTCATACCAGGTCAAATGCCAACCTAGGAAAGTAAATAGTCAAAAGGGGGAACACTAATGGTAGCTTTACAAGTTTAAGAATAAAAATCCCAGACCTCTATCATACTCCCTTAAGCTCCCGTCCCTGATGTCTTCAGCTTGGGTCTAACAGAAAGTGATGGGAATTTGCGATCGCATGGGTTTATCATGTGAATGATTTGAAGAGGAGATGATGGCTTTGCTTACAACCATTGAAGCGAGCCACTTCTAACAGGAGTCGGCCTCTAGCTCCAAAATGGTTAACAAAGGAAACAGAGAACTAAAAATATGATCTTGTTCGATAAACTATGATTCGATAGGTGGAAGCTCTAGCCGATCACATTCCAAGGTAGCAATTTAGGCTTCATAAGGTAGATGTGATACGTTTGCAGGAAACTAAGCTGGAGTATATGTCTAGTAGCATTGTGGGCAGTTTGTGCTGGATGTCAAAATGTGGATTTGTGTTCGGTAGATAGAGATGGGCTTCCAGAAGAATCTTGCTTATGTGGGATAGGAAGGTGCGGAGAACATAGAAGAGTATGTGGGATAGTTTACTATTAGCTATTCTTTTTGAAAAGTCAAAGATCATTTCTCTTGGGTTTTTGCAGGCATATATATATGGTCCCTGTGATAGAAGATATTTATAGAATGAGTTGGCCAGACTGCTCTGTTGGTGGAACTTGCCATGGTGCATTGGGGGAGACTTCAATGTCACTCACTTTCCTACTGAAATATCAAGAGCACGCTGTTTTTGTCCAGCCATAGTAGAGTTCTTGGGACTTATGGATATTTCTCTTGTAGGGGGTTATTTTACGTGGTCAAACAATAGTGTCCCTCTTAGTCCAAAATTGATAGATTACTTGTTTCTCCCAAATGGGAAGCCCAGTTTTTTGACCTGACCCAGAAGAGGTTGCCTAAACTGTGCTCGGATCATTCATTATCCTTCTGATTACAAAGGCTTCCATGGAGATAGAAGCTATTTTAAGTTTGAGAGCATGTGCTTAAAGTCAAAAGGATTTTGTAGAGGGTGAAACAGTAGTGGACTTCTTATCACTTTCAGGGTTCTCCAAGTTACATTTTGGCTTGCACACTTGAGGCTTTGAAAGCTGATTTAAAATTCAGGAATGAAGAGGTGTTTGGCACTGTAGAGAAAAAGAGGAACTTTTTTTGAAGGATCTAAGGGTTCTTGAGGGTTTAGAAGAAGGGAGTCTTGAGTGAGGAGGAGAAACAGTTGAAGGCAACAATAATTAATGACTTTGAGAGGACTACTCTTTCTTGGAGGTGAGTCGAGGGGTGTTATGGTTAAGAGAGGGTAACAATTGCAAAAAGTTCTTCCATCAAGTGGCCAATTCAAATAGGAGAATAACTCCATTGAACAGATGGTTTTTTTTTTGACAAGTCCACACAAGAGAAGGAGGAAAGGAGATTCGAACTAGCGACCTTCGTTTCATTAGGCGTAATCTACAGCCGATTGAACTACCTTTTGGGGACTAACAGAAGGTGGTTAAAGGTACACTCTCTTCTAAAATAGCTACTTTACAGAACAGTTTAGTTGGCAGCCCAAGTTGAAAGGCCTTACTTTTTATTCCATTGGGGAAGAAGAGGTTATCTAGTTGGAGAGAGCTTTTGAGGAAGATGAGGTCTTTGAGGTGGTGAAATCCTTTAATAATGACAAGGCTCTGGGCCACAATAGTTTCACTATGGCATTCTTTGCTTGTTGGGATGTTTCTGGAAGTAGATTTCATAAATGTTTTCCATGACTTTCATGCCAAAGGTATCTTTGAAAAAGGTTTCAATGCCACCTTCATCACTCTTATTCCGAAAATACTGGTCATTGATATTAAGGACTTTCAGCCTATTTAGCTTATCAGGCGGAATTTACAAAATTGTTGCCAAAGTCCTAGCCAACAGGCTGAATGGTAGTGGAGAAGATGATTTCTAAGCCTTAGAATGCTTTCATCAAAGGTAGGCAAATAATAGACTCCGTTCTCATTGCCAATGAGCGCCTGGATAGCATGATTAGATCCAAGGAGCTAGGTGTGTTGTGCAAGCTAGACATTGAACATGCTTATCATCATGTCAATTGTGATTTTGTTTTTTTTTTTGTTTTTTTTTTTTTTTATATATGTATATAAAAAGCATAAAAGCAAAGGGGCACAACTCAAGTACACAGGAAATATACAAACAGAGCCCTGCTATGTAGAAAAGGAAGCACATAACTCTAAGAAATCAGAATACAACTCTCCATGAAAACATAGTATGTAGCGCCTAACTTCTTCAACTCGAGCAAGCCACTCTCACGATCCTCAAAGCTTCATGCATTCTGTTCTTGCCATAGACACCACATCACACACAATGGAATTATCCCCCATATATGCAAAGCAAGCTGATTGCCCAACTCCAACTCCCCAAGCAATCACTCATCTTTCGCGGCATAAACCCAATCAACACCAAAGAGCTAAAGAAACATGTTCCATATCTCGTAACCTCAAGATGCAGGAATAAATGGTTAATGGACTCTCCACATTGTTTACACATAGCACCACCCCATCATCATAATATTCCTCTTCCGTAGACTGTCCAAAGTAAGGATTTTTCCTAGAGACGCTGTCCACACAAAGAATGCCACTCTCAGGGGAGTCTTCACCTTCCAAGTACTCTTCCAAGGACTAAATGCTTGTGTCAGAGTAGATAAAAGCTTGATAGTAAAACTTTACTTCCAATATATTCCTTTTTGAAGGAACCCAACAAATTTTATCCACCTCCATCTCTAATTTTTTGGGAATACAACAATTTAAAAAATCGTGAGACCACATCAAGTTCCCAATCATGCACATGGCAAATAAACAGAACACTCCAATGAATGAGAGAACATTCAGGATCTCCATATTCTCCTCCATCCATGCATCCTTCTTATATGCAATATTGTACAATTCTAGAAATACCACACATAACGCACAAAACCCTCATTCTAGAGAGACATTTGGAAACAATTCCTCTCATTCTGGAGAGAGCAAGAATTTATCAATTATGGACCATGTCCGACGTTGGGCCCGTGAAACTCCCTCCTACCATTGGAATATTTATAAGACCTTTAAAAAGTAAATTCAAAAAGTCTACCATTGCTTGAGATTGCCTATGTCACCTACTCTTTCACACGATGCCTAACTACATTAAAATCCCACCATACACCAGCATCTCCCATAAGGACATCAAACCAGCCAATTCATGTTAGTTCTTCACCTCTTTTTCTTTTTCTTTTTCTTTTTCTTTTTAAAGCAAGATTTCTTTAGCAAGGGGCCATTCATGGGGTACAAGGAAAGGCCAACATAGTTCACCTTGGGCCTTCACCATTTCTATTTAAGCTTTCTTTCCACATCATCCTTTGGCCCATAAACACCCGAAAAAGCCCATTCAAAATGTTCCTTAACACTTTTGAAAGCACAAGCTACCACATATCTCCAACACACTCCTAACTTCTCAACCACTCGCCTATCCCACATTAACAATATACCTCTGATGCCCCCCTTGAACCCAAATACAACCAATCAACATGAATACAGCCCCACACACTATGCACCACTTCCCTACTAATAGCCTCCATTTTTGTCTCTTGCAAACATACAAATCAGCCTTCCACCCTTTTCCTGTCATCCAGGATGACTAACCTCCTTTCCCATCATAATTCACATAGC
>CP054672.1:19194290-19341790 GCA_013348765.1 Carpinus viminea
GGATTGAATACTACGGTGGCCCTTGTGAAAGGCGTATAAGGCTTGTAGGAATTGGTCACGCCTGTGACTTGTGCCCCAATGGATGACATTCCGTGAACATAAGTCCACAAGTAAGAGTGGTGGCAATTTGGACCGGCTGCACGCATTCCGCTTCTCATCGGCATATTGGCGGCACATGTCTTCAATGATCTCGGAGACATAGAGGGATCCATCAAGTTGGGCATCGGCCGGTGGGTGCTCATCGTTACAATGCAGCCTTGGCGGCAATGTCGGCGTGGTCACATCCAATGGTTTCCTTGACTATAGAAGAGAGGGTACCGCTTATTGCAATCCCGGAAAGGTTGGAGTAGAAGGACGATCAACTTGGTATATGCCGTTGAGGTGACAGGTTTGAATAATTTCTTCAACCCTCGACGCTTGAACTCTTGGATTGCCCATTGGGTGGCTTCAAAGTTTTTGAAGTCACCGTTGATGTCGAACTCAGTCTCAAATAGATCTCCCGCTCAATAGTTGGATGGGAGGATTGGGCAGGAGCTTGACGCTTGGGAGGTGGAAGGAGTGGTCCTTGGCATTTTGGAGCTCGTTCAGGCTTTTTGTCGAGAAGGTGGTGGGCAGTCTAGAACTCTCCTTGTGAAAATGCACCTTCAAACAACTCCAACCCCCTGCAAAAATATACAAACAACCAACCCAAAGAGCACCACAAACCCAACTTGTGACGCACTCCAATCACAAAGACAAAAAATAATGGTTATGGAGTGAGTTGTGAAGGTTGGGGTCAATTTTATGGAAGAGGGAAAAAAAATGGAAAATGGGGTAAGGAGATGAACGTGGTGGCGGATATGGAGGTATGGGGCGTGGGTGCCGTGGGTGATGGTGGAGGAGTGTTTGGTGGTGATTGTGGTGATTTGATGGTGGGTTGAGAGTGGTGGAGAGTTGACGGCGTGAGGAACTGAGTTCGTGGGTGTGGGGAGTTGATGGAAAAAAATGGGTTGTGGGGGCCGTGACCTAAATAGGTCACGTGAGAGTTGGCGTACCCGTGCGATGACGATCGCCCAATGGTTGGGCGTAACGCCCGCGATGTCAGTGCGTGTGGTGGGATAACGTTCGCCACGGCGCTGGCGAGTTAACGATCGTCGTGGAGACGTTCGCTTCTCTCGTTCGCAAGCACTTTTTAGAACACTTAGGCGAACGATCGCCCAAAGATGGGCGAACGTTCGCTTCATCAGTGTGTTTAGCACTTTTGGAGGACTTCGAGAACGATCGCTCGTGATGGGCGTTAACTTCCTCGATGTTTAATCTCATTATGCACGAGTCAAACTAAAGAGACACAAAAAAAAAGAAAACCAAAACAAAATTGAACAAAATGAAACTATAACAAATTAAAAACAACAATGAAAAGCAACAAAATAAGAGAATAAAAGTAAAGTGAAAACAACAATTGTACCTCTCAGGCATCGCACCATCACCTCAATAAAGACGCTTGAGATTCAGACCATCCAAACGCCTTCATGCTCTCTGCATGCCCGCTTAAAACGAGTAGGTGGGATCCGTCAGCTTGACGGATTCCACATCTGATCCTAGGTCGGGGTTCTGAATACAGGGCTTCACTCTTTGACCATTGACTTTAAAAGTGTTGCCATCCCTTGGGTCCCTTAACTCGACAGCACCATGAGGAGATACTGAAATGACGGTGAATGGGCCGTCCCATCTGGAGCGGAGTTTACCAGGGAAGAGCCGGAGTTTGGAGTTGAAAAGCCATACCTTCTGGCCCGGCTCAATTGTCTTAGGCCTGATGTGCCGGTCATGAAAAGCCTTTGTTTTCTCCTTGTAGATTTTGGAGCTGTCATAAGCGTCATTCCGCAGCTCTTCCAATTCAACCAGCCTTTTCAAAGTTGAATTGCTTGATTGCCCACAAAGCCTTGTGCTCCAGCCCACTGGAGGTGGCATGCCCTTCCATAAACCAGCCGGTATGGTGACATTCAATCGGCGTTTTGTAGGTCAGGTAGGCCCATAGTGCATCATTAAAAGACCAATCCTTGCGGTCTGGCCTAACCGTCTTCTCCAGAATATGCTTGATCTCCCGGTTGGAAACCTCTACTTGGCCACTGGTTTGGGGATGATAAGGAGTGGCGACCTTATGAGTAACTGAGTACTTGAGAAGCAGGTCTTCAAAACCGAAAAGTGCTTGCCTCCGTCATGATGATGGCTCTGGGAGTACCAAATCCAAGATGTTGGTTTGAATGAATTTCACCACCACCTTGTGATCATTGGTCTTGGTGGCCCTTCAACCCATTTGGAGACATAGTCTACACCTACCAGAATGTACTCATACCCAAAAGATGGCGGAAAGGGGCCCATGAAATCAATACCCCAAACGTCAAAAATTTCGACGATGAGGATGGGGTTAAGCGGCATCATATCCCTTCTAGACATAGCTCCTGGTCACGACATCTCTCACAAGCCCGGCAAAAGTCATAGGCATCCTTGAACAAAGTTGGCCAAGTGAAACCACATTGTAGAACCTTGGCTCGGTTTTCTTAGCATCAAATGTCCCCCACAAGCTAGAGAATGGCAAAATGAAAGGATACTGTGGAATTCACTTTCTGGGACGCAGCGCCTTATTATCTGATCAGCGCAGTACTTGAACAATTCCGGGTCTTCCCAAAAGTAGAATCGGACTTGCTTGAAAAAGCGGTCCTTGTCTTGCTTAGACCAATGCGGAGGAATCGATCGTGGCTAGGTAGTTGATGATGTCAGCATACCATGGTGGTTCTCTTGGAGTGATCACAAACAGTTGCTCATCCGGAAAGGAATCATGAACTGGGAGTGGCTGAATTGTCTCAAACTGAATTCGAGAGAGATGATCGGCAACAACATTTTCAGTGCCCTTCTTGTCCCGAATTTCGATGTCAAATTCTGTAACAGAGTATCCATCGAATCGAGGGTTTTGTTTCCTTCTTTGCCAATAAGTGACGAAGGCAGATGATCGAATAGATGATTACCTTGGATCCCAAGATATGATCTGAATTTATCCAAGGCAAATACCTACTAGCAACTCCTTCTCCGTTGTGGTGTAATTCATTTGAGCATCCATCGTGGTCTTGCTAGCATAGTAAATGGCGTGAGGTAGCTTGCCCACGCTGTCCCAAGACCGCACCCATAGCAAAGTCGGATGCATCACACATGATCTCAAATGGCAAGGACCAATCGAGGTTTCATGATGGGAGCGGAAGATAGCGAGGACCGAGCTTCAAATGCCTCATGACACGCTTCATCGAAATTGAATGGAGTGTCCTTGGCAAAATTACACAACGGTCCGGAGACCTTGCTGAAGTCTTTGATGAAGCGCCGATAAAACCCAGCGTGCCTAGGAATGAGCGGATTTGCTTCATTTGAGGTAGGTAGGCAGATTTTCAATCGGTTCTACTTTTGCTCTATCCACCTCTATGCCTCTTTTGGATACAATATGCCCCGTAACTATCCCTCCTGCACCATAAAATGACTCTTCTCCCAACTCAAGATCAGTTAGTCTCTTTGCGCTGAAAGATTATGGAGGCAATTATCAAAGGAAGACCCAAAAACAGAAAAGTCATCCATAAATACCTCCAAGAATTTTTCTACCATGTCGGAGAAGATCGACATCATGCATCTCTGGAAGGTGGCAGGTGCATTGCATAGGCCAAAGGGCATGCGCCTGTAAGCAAAAGTGCCAAAGGGACAAGTGAATGTCGTCATCTCTTGGTCTTGGGGGTCAACAGCTACCTGGTTGTACCCGGAGTATCCATCAAGGAAGCAGTAGTAACTCTGGCCAGCTAGACGTTCGAGGATCTGATCAATGAAAGGCAGTGGAAAGTGATCCTTCCTGGTGTGGGAGTTGAGCTTCCGATAGTCAATGCAGACACGCCATCCGGTGGTAGTGCGTTGAGGAACCAGTTCTCCAGCTGCATTCTCCACTACTGTAAGGCCAGATTTCTTTGGTACTACTTGAGTGGGACTAATCCATTTGCTGTCTGAGATGGGGTAAATGATGCCCGCATCAAGTAGCTTGACCACTTCCTTCATCACAACCTCCTTCATGTTCGGATTCAGTCGACGTTGTGCCTCACGGAAGGTCTTGCTCCTTCTTCTAAATGGATCCGTGCATGCATATGGATGGATCAATTCCCTTTAGGTCTGCCACACCACCCAATAGCTTCTTTGTGCTCCTTCAATACTTCTAACAGATTATCTTCTGGTCTTTCAGAATCAAGCAATTATGACGAAGAGTATCGTTGGCACCAAGGAAGGCATATATTTAAGTTTGTCCGGCGGGGCTTCAACTCAAGCTTCGTGGGGACTCAAGAGAGGGAACAGGAGAGTGCTTGTCATGTCAGGGGTTCTTTTAATCTCCATGGGTGAAAATCTGACCGCCGCTGCCTCTAGCAAATTATGGACTTCTTCAATGTCTGGCGTGTTGAAATCTTCAAACCCAAAATGAGTTAAACAAGCTTCCAATGGATCATCGGCCAAGAGACTAGGAGTGAGTCTTCATACTCTTCAATGTGGTCCACAAAGAACACTCATTGATCCGTATGTTGGAATGCATTAAAGATGTTCAACCTCACCTTCATATTTCCAAAGGAGATTTCCATAACCCATTCCGCAGTTGATACATGCATTGGCGTGGCTAAGAAACGCCTAAGGATGACCGGATCAGCTTCGGATGTGGAAAGCTCGATGTCAAGAACAATGAAGTCCATCAAGAAAAACTTGTCTACCTTGATGATGACATCCTCTATAATCCCTCCGGTTTCTTGATAGACCGGTCGACTAACCGCGAATCATGTAGTAGGCTTCAACTCCCCTAGACCAAGTTCGATACACGTATGGTAGTAGATTTACCCCAGCTCCTAGATCAAGGAGTGCCTTGTCAATCTCTTTCGCCTATGATGCATGAAATGGTAGGAGCCCCGGTCCTTGAACTTCGGAGGGGTATTGTGTTGAATCAGAACTTACTTGCTCGATGAGAGGACCTTCTTAGGAATGTGATTTTGGACTTCCTCTTTCTGAGAGATCCTTCAAGAATTTGGCGATGCAGTACTTGCTGAATGGCATCAAGGAGAGGAATGTTGACCTTCACTTGTTTGAACACCTCCATCATTGCTTGTATTTTCTCTCCTTGTTTTCCAAAGTGAGAAGGTGCCTTGAGCCGTTCTCGGGAATGGGGCTCGGTACATATGGCATATCCGAACTAGGGTCTCAAGTAGATGTTTCATGATCACTTGCTTGCCCTTATCAAGAGGTGTCTCCTTCTTCTTTCAACTTTATTGTCAACCAGTTTCCGCTTCTCGAGTGGTGATGGACTGCATATCTTGGTGTGAGGATTCTTCATCTATCATGTAAAGCCCTTGGGATTTATCATGGTTGACTTGAAGCTTCCTTCTTCCCTCCTGAGGGTGTTTGCCATCCGTCCCATCTGAGTCTCTAACTTTGCAATGGATTGAGAATGGGAATTTCATCGTATGGGTCATCTCATCAAACTTTCCATCAATAGCTCCAAGTCTTCCATCAATCGCCCCATTCTTCCATTCACCTCACCCAACAAGTTCAAAATGCTCATCGGACTCTTCAGTGGGGCGGCCTGGTATTGCTTATGTGGAGGTCGATAGGTGGAGGACGAGTTGTATGGGTCATGCTGGATTGGGCTTGATTAGTGGTCCCGAGGTTGAGTTCTCTCATTCGACCTTCCATGAGAAATTGATGGCTTCTCCATCCCGGTTGTAAGTGTTGGAATATGGATCATTGCCCGTCGGAGAAAGCAGCATTAACCTGCTCATTAGAAATATCGATAATTTACAGCAGAAGGGCTTATTTACGATGCATAGTGCTAGAAACGAATGAACATTGTTCAGCTGGGTGTTGATGAGCAAGATTAGAGCAAAACCAGTTATCAATTGGTCTAGCTTCTTGGTGATGGCATCAACTACTTGAGTGGCCATGTCTGCAGGTCCTACTTCACAAAGGCTCTCCGTCTTTGGTGCTTTAGGTGCGGGTTCTCTCCATCTATTGGAAGCTTTCGACGAGTTGTTGCTCAAGTTTTCAATCATCATGCCTCCTCGTCACTCTTTAACATGAATGTCCCCCACATGATGCATCTACCGTGCTCCTGCAAGACTCTAGACCATCATAAAAACTCGCACTAGCTGCCATTTGGGGACAACATGGTGGGACATGATCTAAGTAAGTCCTTAAGCCTCTCCCAAGTTTCATGTAGTGGTTCACCCACGGTATTGGGTGATACCAAGGATGGCCCGCCTAATATCATTTGTCCTTCCTATGGGAAATATTGCTTGAGAAAAACTTGTTGAAGTTGATCCCAAGAAGTGATAGAGTTGGGTTCTAAGGATCGGAACCAATGTTTGGCTCTTTCCTTAAGGGCAAAGACAAATAGACGCATCTTTAGGGCATCCTCGGTGAATCCGCCAATTGAATGGTAGAACAAATGGACTGGAATTCACCGAGGAATTCATAAGGATTCTCATGGGAATCCTAGGAACGCCTGCTAGTGGTGCTAGGCTTGATCTCATAATGAGTTGCCGTGAGCAACGAGACATGAGGGAGTAGTGTATGTGGGTGGAATGTAATGGTCTCCCGTAAAGCTACGTGGATGCCACCATGGTGTCAATGGTATTTTCCTTAGACAAATTAGCTTTCCTTTTAAGTTGTCTAAGAGTGTGTTCAATGTCGGGGTCACAAGAAACTAAGGGCAAAGACAAAGATCGCACCCAACATAAACTAGAATTGAAAATAAAGCGAAATTAAAGACCAAAAACAGAAAATAACAAACAAAATTTAAAATAAAAGGAAACGCTCACAAAGCCCTGGTGCAATGAAGTGTTCAACTGAGAGAGAGCGAACGATCGCTCAGAGGTGCGATCGTTCGCTTCTCAGGGTTGGAACTCGAGGCGAGTTCTGCGATCGATCGCTCGAGTGCGATCGTCGCAGCTGAAAAGGCACCTGCAAGACTGAACGTGAACTTGAAAAAGAAAATTAAAATCCCCAAATTGAAAATAATAAAGAAAAAAAAAAATAAAATAAAAAAAATTAAGCTAAACTTAATCCCTAAAATTAATAACAAAACGTTAAATGTCCCGCAACGGCGCCAAAATTGATGTGGTATTTTTTTGACCAAAATATCAATAATAAATTACCACTCGCAATAGAACGAATCCGAGGATAGGGCTATATTGAGGGTGTCGAACCACAAGGACAGAAGGAATGCTATTAAAATTGAAGAATAAGGTTTAACCTAATTAGAAACAAGATTGATGATTGTGACTAGAATGCATAAAATTAACCGCAATATAAAATTGATGATTTTAGAGAGAGAGAGAGAGAGTATACCGACTTCACAATCCATACACAACAATAACCATAATTCGATCCACACAGCCTTATAATCACATATGTTATAATGACAAGAAAATTCAGTATTAAGGATAATAATAGTTTATCTTTGGTTGGCACGGATCGTCCACCTAACCACTAAGATGTGGCACGACCCGTCCTCCCTAGGTATAAACTATAAAATCTTTTAATGCGTTTTATATGATTAATGGAATAGCATAACCCATCTTCGGTTGGCACGGTTCGTCTACTCTAAACTAGGGCGTAGTACGACCCGTCTTCCCTAAGCATGGTCTATCTAATCCTATTAATCACATGCATATTAAAACCATTACACAACCATCGGTTTTATGATCACAGAAAATAAAATCGATTGAGTTCAACACATGCAAAATAAATTCTAAGACAAGATAAGAATTTTGCAAGCATTGATTTTAGAATTGAATAACAATTGCATTATATTTAAGAACAGAAATCAATGGGTTGCAATCCTCACAGTTATGTAATCAACATATGTAATATAAACTAAATAAATCAATTACAATCACCGTTGTGTGTTGGAGAGGGTTACATCGGTACCCCACAATGGGGGTTTAGCCGCTCATGCTGATGAACTCCATAAACTTGTATAAATTCGCACTCCAGAAAAACCGTCTCTTTACATTGTATAAGGGCCTATTTATAGACACTAGGAAACCCTAGAAACCCTAAAACCCTAAACATGGCCGTAGATTAGTCTCCTACTTCAACTAGGAAACTTGAAGATGCAGATTTTAGCTGTCCACGCTACCGCCGTTAAGTGACCTGAAAAGACGCCGTTAGCAAGGTATGGGCGATCATGGCGCCAGCGTTCATCACGTCTTACATTCTCACGATTGCCACGCGATCGCGGCATGTTGCGATCGTCACTAGCACAAGATGGTTCTTTCTTGCCGCTTTTTCCCAATTTCCAACTAGGCTTATATAATTGACCGAACACCAAATAAAACAAAATCAAATAAATAGCAATGTTAAGGTATTAACAAATGCAAGTTAAAGGGCTTGAATGTGCAACATTTAGCACTTATCACAAAACTAATATTGCTAGTCTTACCACATGGATTATACACATTTGCATTTAGCCATGGGATGCAGTTGCATTTACTTTGTTTTAGCTTGCTTTAAAAGGAAAGAGGACTTGTGGTTGTTGATAGGATGTAAGTTTCTTAGCTATTTTTGGAAAGTCTTGTGGGGAAAGTTGGGGACTAAATTATTGTTTTCGACTACTTGTCACCCCAAACGGATGGACAAACTGAGGTAGTGAATAAAACTTTATCCACCTTGTTGCGTACTATAATTCAAAAAAACTTGAAAAATTGGGAGGATTGCTTGCCTTTCATTGAGTTTGCATATAATCGGAGTGTTCATTCTACTACTAATTTTTCCCCTTTTGAGATTGTTTATGGCTTTAATCCACTAACTCCTTTGGATTTGCTGCCTTTGCCAATTGATGAAAAGACTAGTTTGGATGGTCAAAAGAAGGCTGAGATGGTGAAGAAACTACATGAAAGTGTACGACAACATATAGAAAAGAAAAACGAGCAATATGCAACCAAAGCCAACAAGGGCCGCAGACAAGTCATCTTTGAACCAGGTGATTGGGTTTGGGTGCATATGAGAAAGGAAAGATTTCCAGCCCGTAGGAGGTCCAAACTACATCCTAGAGGGGATGGTCTATATCAAGTCCTTGCGAGGATCAATAATGACGCATACAAGTTGGATCTTCCTGGTGAGTATAACATTAGTGCTACATTTAATGTTTCTGATCTTTCTCCTTTTGATGTAGGTGATGATTCGAGGACAAATCCTTTTGAAGAGAGGGGGAATCATGGGAATCAACAAGCATCATTAAAGGATCCATTGCATGTTCTAGTTGGGCCTATTACTAGAGCAAGATCCAAGATGATCAAAGAAGCCATTAGTGGGCTGATTCAAGAGATTTCGGCTGGTTCTAAAACGGAGCATTCAAACTTGGGCCCAAAGGAAGATGAAGGAGTAATAAATTTAATCCAAGCTATTGATGGGGCTGATCTTGCTTAATTGAGTATAATTTCCTTAGCAATGGCGTGGATTAATGGCTAATTAGAAGGATTGACTGATTGATTGAAATCCCTATTTCAGACCTTTCCAATTCCATATCAATTAATTGGCTGATTGATATATCTACTCAAGATATTCCTTAGGTGATTTCTTTCTTGGAGGAGCTACTAATTTAAGACGAAATCAGCTTTAATTTTAGGATTCTTTTATTTAGTCTTTTATTATTTTCCTTTAGTAATGTGTATTCCGATTTCAACCATGCATTATAAATAGCATGGACTCATTGTAATGAAGGATATGAAATGAAATATTTAAAAAGGTGAGGTTTGCTTCTTCTATTGGTTCTTCAAAGAACTACTGAACTTATCAAGGATTCTTCCTTGTGGCGTTCAAACTTTATACCTTCGGTTCATGATTCTTTCATAATCATAGGGTCAGGGTTTTACTTCTTTATACCATTGGTTTGCATTTCAATTATAAATGTTGGGTCAAGGTTTGCTATCAAATCTGAATTTTAGCTTTCTTGGGTTTCTATATTCCAATATTGTTGTTGGGTCTCAACGACATATCATTGAGGTTCGCATCAACCTCTCTCCTCCTTGTTGTCAATTTCTGTCTCTTCTTGTAATACCCCGATAAAAGTAACCTTTTGATGTGGTAAATTTGTGACCAAATTTATCAATAATAAAATTACCACTCGCAATAGAACGAATCCCGTAGGATAGGGCTATATTGAGGGTGTCGAACCACAAGGACTGTAGGGTTTCGTTATTAAAATTAAAAGACTAAATTTAACCTAATTTGAGAAAACAAGATTGATTGTTGTAAATTGAGTTGCATAAAATTAAACGCAGTATTAAAATTAATAATATCGAGAGAGAGAGTAAGGGTATCGACTTCACCACAATCCGCACAACAATGGTAACGTAATTCGATTCTAGAAACTCATAATCATGTATGTTATAAAAGACAAGAAAATTCATATTAAAGGATAAGAATAATTTATTTTCGGTTGGCACGGATCGTCCACCTAACCACTAAGATGCGGCACGATCCGCATCTTCCTAGGTATAAACTATAAAATCCTTAATAAGTTTTATATGATCAATGGAATAGTATAACCCATCTTCGGTTGGCACGGTTTGCCTACTCTAAACTAGGGCTTAGTACCAATTCGCCTTCCTAAGCATGGTCTATCTAATCCTATTAATCATATGCATGTTAAAACCATTGCATAACCATCAATTTTATGATCAAAATAAAATTGATTGAGTTCAATACAGGCAAAATAAATTCTAAGACAAGATAAGAATTTCGCAAGTACTTAATTTAGAATTAAATAACAATTGCATTAAAATTAAGAACAGAATTCAAGGGTTGCAATCCTCACAGTTATGCAATCAACATACATAATATAAATTAACTGAATCAAATACAATCACCATTGTGCTTGGAGAGGGTTACATCGATACCCCACAATGGGGGTTTAGCCGCTCATGCTGACAAATGAACTCCAAGGAAATTGTATGTAAAATTCGCACTAAAGAAAACTGGATCCTTTTTACATTGTATAATAGCCTATTTATAGTCACTAGGAAACCCTAGAAACCCTAAAACCCTAATCACGGCCGTAGGTTAGTTTCCTACTTCAACTAGGATTAAGTGGGGCGATCGTTGCCCAGCACATTCACAAGTGCATGGCTTACGACGTTCACCAAGTGCACATGACGCAGTGTTCATGCGATCGTCGCCAAAGACAAGTAAGGTTGCTTTCTGCCTTTTTAGTCCAATTTCAATGGAGCTCATGTATTTGACCAAACACAAAACAAAACAAAATCAAAATAGCAATGCTAAGGAATTAACATATGCAAGTTAAAGGGCTTGAATGTGCAACATTGCACTTTATCACACAAACTTACATATATTGCTAGTCCCTTAGCAATACAAAACAGGAAATAAAATGAAAAACATCAAAGATAAATTTAGCTTTCGTGGGATGTACGGTTGCATTTAGCATATGCAACAAGCCTTTTAAACCCCTAGGAATTCCTTAGAGGACGAGTGAAGTCTTATGAGGGTTTTCCAGAAATGATACCCACAAACATTGTGTACAGTTCATGTTATCCAAAAAGTAAAGCAACACTCAAACCCATGAATTTCATTCATTAGCAAGCTTAAAAGATTAAACTGGACATCTTCACAATAAATTGGAAATTAAAGTCTAATTACTTACAACGGGCAAGCTAAGGCATCACAAGCTCAAAACAGTGTGAAGTGAATTAGCACAAGACTATGAAGCTTCCAAACAAATTTAATGTGCAATGTCTCCATAATTCAAGATTCACTAGAAGTCCTATCAGACTGAACAACAATGGCATACTTTTCTTGCTCTTTATTTTATTATTAGGCTTTATAATGTCTAGTTCCCTTAAGCTTTCTAATTGATCCATGTAACGAGTGTTAAGCCAACGACTCCCAAACCAGATGGTTTTAGGGCATTGGGTGTAGAGACACCCCCAAGGGCTTACTAACTCGAGTCAAAAAGGCTATGAAACTAGACTAGCCGTAATGTTAACCACCTCAAAACTCTTCACCTTTTGACATGAGCACTCAATGCTTTGATGCAAGAGGCCCAGTTACTCAGTGAACAGTTTATCAATGACTACCACCATTTGTGTTTTTTTTTTTTTTTTTACTATGCCAATGTATTCATCCAATAAGTCACTCAGTGTCACCCAAAACATAGAAACATATACATTAAACCCACATGTCATACCCCACCAGTTATGTGCTAATGTGCTTGTGTCAGAGCAGATTAAACATGTGACTTCTCATTTGCCTAAAGCAAGTAACAAACTTAAAAGTCCAACATCAGATCATGTGTTCAAAATTTTAAGCTCACTGATGAAATCAATCACAAGGTTTTAGGTCAACCAAAATTTAAGAACAACATGAACATGCAAAATTTTTTTTTTTTTTTTTAACAAAAACGAGGCAAGGTGTGTGAAATTGTGTTCCCATACCCCCAAACCCCCAAACTTAATCTGCACATTGTCCCCAATGTGGAATTTGTGGAAAGAGCTGACCTGGATTGGGAGTTAGAGAACTTGTTGGACTGGCATGGCTCATAGCACACCCCCAAACTTGAATTGAACTACCCTTTTTGTCTTTGAAAAGAAAACACAAAAGTAATACGGGAAACTAAAATAAAAAGAAAAATAAGGTAAAAATCAAGACAACAAAAATAAATGGATATACTGTGGGGTGTCTCCCATGTGCGCTAAGTTTGACGTCTTCAGCCAGACGGTGTAGCAGCTCACTGCTGCTCCCTAGGTGGGATGGAAGATGATGCTCCTGCTGCTGGTGGTAGTCGGTGCAAAATGGCCCGGAGTAAGGTAGTATGGGTAGCTGACTGTTCTTCGATGGTGGTGAAGCGTTCTTCCAATTTTTCCAGGCGCTGATGTGTACCACTCAAGAGCTCATACTCGATGCGGTTGATGATGATAGTGTCGGTTCTCCCACCTTGATCTGGTGCCGATGCATCTTCTTCCATATGCTCAGCTTCCTCTCCTCCCTCTTCAGCTGAAATTTCAACTCTAACCTCTCTGGGCATATGGGACTGGCTGTTGTTCCACTGGTTCCTACTGAAGAACGGATCTTCTGCTACCGGTCCATCTTCGGGGGTGCCCTTGATGCCTTTCTTCTTGAGAATGTGAGTGAGTAGGAATGGAAATGGGAGCCCCTATGACTTTGTGGTGGATGCCCTTCGCGCAATCATCCCATCCCAAAATTTTTTAAGTTGGTTCCAAATGATGGATGGGATGGAATACCAATGACCCTTGTGGAAGGCGTATAGTGCTTGGAGAAATTGGTCACGCCTATGTGACTTGTGCCCCAACGGGCACACATTCCGGTACAGAATATAATCCACAAGCAAGAGTGGTTGTGGCAATTTGGACCGGCTGCCTGCATTCCGCTTTTCATCGGCATGTTGATCGGCACACATGTCGTCAATAATCTCAAAAACATAGAAAGCATATGGCTGGTCTTCAAGTTGTTCATCTACCGGTGGTTGCTCATCAATGCAATGCAGCGCGGCGGCAATGTCCGAGGTGGTCATGTCCACTTGCTTCCCTTTGACAATAAAAGATAGTGTGCTCGGCTTATTGCAATCCCGGGAGAGGTTGGAATAGAACTGGATGACCAACCTTGTATAAGCCGTGGAGGTGACGGGTTTGAACAATTTCTTCAACCCCCGACGCTTGAACTCTTGGATTGCCCATTGGGTGGCTTCAAAATTTTTGAAGTCACCGTTGATATCGAATTCTGTCTCAAATAGTATCTCCCTCTGCTCAATAGTTGGATGGGAGGATTGGGCACGGGAGCTTGACGCTTGGGAGGTGGATTGAGTGGTTTTGGGCATTGTAGAATTCGGTCAGGCCTTTTATCGAACAGGTGGTAGGCAGTCTTGAAATTCACTTGTGAAATCCAACCTTCAAACAACTTCAACCCCCTGCAAAAAGAAGCAAACCAACCATAGAAGGCGACTACACTCTATATGAGTGGAGTGTAGTTGCCAAAAACAACAAAAAAATTTGCCCAATGTGTATAGAGATTGGGGTTGGGAGGGTTGGGGTGTAAATGGGCCAATGCGGGGTTTTGTGGTGATGTGGTGGTTAGGGGAGTGGATGTAGTGGCCGATGGTGGCCGTGACGGCATGGGGGAAGATGTTGTGGGGTAGGTGAAAGTGATGGGGGAGTGGCTTAAGTGACCTAAATAGGTCACGTGAAAATAGGTTCCTCGAGCGATCGCCCGGGCTTAATGTTGCCAGTGTGTGTGTGGTCGGGGGACGAACGTTTGTCCTCGGACACTTGGCGAGGGAGCGAACGATCGCCCAGTGCTGGGTGAACGTTCACTTCCTCAGTGTCTACAGTACTATTGAGAGCACTTCTACGAACGATCGCCCAAGGATGAGCGAACATTCGCTTCCTCAGTGTGTTTAGCACTTTGGAGAGGCTTTCGAACGTCATTCTCAAGCAAAGCAATTGTACCTAATCAAATCAAGAAAAACTAAAAAAATTAAACCCAACCAAAAATAAGATAAAAGAACGAAACTACGAAAAAAATTAAAAACAACAATGAAAAACAACAAAAGTAAAAACAGAGAAGTAAAATGAAAACAAAAAAAATTTGTACCTCTTAGTGGCATCAGCACCACTGACCTCAACAAAGACGTTTGAGATTTAGGGCTACTCAAACGCCTTCATGTTCTCTGCATGCATTCTTAAAACGAATAGGTGGGATCCGTCAACTTAACGAATTCCACGTCTGTACCTGGTTTGGGGTTCTGAATGCAGGGCTTCAATCTTTGACCATTGACCTTAAAAATGTTGCCGTCCTTTGGGTCCCTCAACTCAACTACACCATGTGAAGATACTGAAATAACTGTGAATGGGCCATCCCATCTGGAGCGGAGCTTGCTAGGAAAGAGCCAGAGCTTGCTAGGAAAGAGCCGAAGCTTGGAATTGAAAAGCCATACTTTCTGGTCCGGCTCAAATGTCTTAGGCCTGATGTGCCGGTCATGAAAAGCCTTTGTCTTCTCCTTGTGTATTTTAGAGCTGTCATATGCATCATTCCACAGCTCTTCCAATTCTGTCAACTGAAGCTTCCCGTGGGAGCTGACTGTTTGCATATCAAAGTTGAACTGCTTGATTGCCCACAAGGCCTTGTGCTCCAGTTCCACAGGGAGGTGACATGCTCTTCCATAAACTAGCCGGTATGGCGACATACCAATCGGCATTTTGTAAGCTGTGCAGTAGGCCTATAATGCATCATTGAGGCACAAGGACCAATCCTTGCGGTCTAGCCTAACCGTCTTCTCCAGAATATGCTTGATCTCCTGGTTGGAAACTTCTACTTGGCCACTGGTTTGAGGATGGTAAGGAGTGGCTACCTTATGAGTAACGGAGTACTTGAGAAGCTGGGTTTTAAGAAACCGGTTGCAAAAGTGCTTGCCTCCGTCACTGATGATAGCTCTGGGAGTACCAAATCTACTAAAAATGTTAGCTTGGATGAATTTCACTACCACCTTGTGATCATTGGTCTTGGTGGCCATGGCTTTAACCCATTTGGAGACATAGTCTACCCCTACCAAAATGTACTCATACCCAAAAGATGGTGGAAAGGGGCTCATGAAATCAATACCCCAAACGTAAAAAATTTTGACTACAAGGATAGGGTTTAATGGCATCATATCTCTCTGGGACATAGCTCCTAGCCATTGACATCTCTCACAAGCTCGGCAAAAGTCATAGGCATCCTTGAACAAAGATGGCCAAGTGAAACCACATTGAAGAACCTTGGCTGCGGTTTTCTTGGCACTGAAGTGACCCCCATAGGCCAGAGAATGGCAAAATGTGAGGATATTGTGGAACTCACTCTCTGGGACGCAGCGTCGGATTATCTGATTAGCGCAGTACTTGAACAACTCCGGATCTTCCCGAAAGTAGAATCGGACTTGCTTGAAGAAGCAGTCCTTGTCTTGCTTAGACCAATGAGGGGAATCAATCGTGGCTAAATAGTTGATGATGTCAAGATACCACGGTGGTTCTCTTGGAGTGATTTCAAATAGTTGCTCATCCAGAAGGAATCATGAACCTGAAGTGGTCGAGCTCTCAAATGAACTGCGATGATGGTCGGCAACAACATTTTCAGTGCCCTTCTTGTCCCAAATTTCGATGTCAAATTCTTGTAACAACAGTATCCATCGAATCAGCCAGGGCTTTGTCTCCTTCTTTTCCAACAAGTCTTGCAAGGCAGCATGATCAGACTAGATAATTACCTTGGATCCCAAGAGGTTTGATCTGAATTTGTCCAAGGCAAATACCACCGCTAGCAACTCTTTGTCCATTGTGGTGTAATTGATTTGAGCATCCATTAGGGTCTTGTTGGCATAGTAAATGGCGTGAGGTAGCTTGCCCACACGCTGTCCCAAGACTGCACCCACAGCAAAGTCGGATGCATCACACATGATCTCAAATGGCAGGGACCAGTCAGGAGGTTTCATGATGGGAGCGGAAGACAGTAGAGACCGGAGCTTCTGGAATGCTTCATGACAGGCTTCATCAAGTTGAATGGAGTGTCCTTGGCAAGCAAATTGCACAAGGGCCTTGAGATTTTGCTAAAATCTTTGATGAAGCGTCGGTAAAACCCAGCATGTCCTAAGAATGAGCGGATTTGCTTCACTGAAGTAGGTGGCGTGATTTTCAATCACCCAACTTTGCTCTATCCACCTCAATGCCTCTCTTGGAAACAATATGTCCAGAACTATACCCCTACACACCATAAAATGACTCTTCTCCCAACTCAAAATTAGGGGTCTCTTTTGCAACGTTTTTAACACAAGTGAAAGATTATGTAGACAATTATCAAAGGAAGACCCAAAAGCAGAAGTCATCCATAAATACCTCAAAAACTTTTCTACCATGTCAGAGAAAATTGACATCATACATCTCTGGAAGGTGGCAGGTGCATTGCATAGGCCAAAGGGCATGTGTCTGTAAGCAAAAGTGCCAAAGGGACAGGTGAAGGTCGTCATCTCTTGGTCTTGGGGGTCAACATCAACTTGGTTGTAACTGGAGTAGCCATCAAGGAAGTAGTAACTCTGGCCAGCTAGACACTCTAGGATCTGATCAATGAAAGGGAGTGGGAAGTGATCCTTCCTAGTGTGTGAGTTGAGCTTCCGGTAGTCAATGCAAACATGCCATCCGGTGGTTGTGCGTTGAGGAATCAATTCTCCAGCTGCATTCTCCACTACTATAAGGCCGGATTTCTTTGGAACTACCTGAGTGGGGCTGATCCATTTACTGTCTGAGATAGGATAGATGATGTTAGCATCAAGCAGCTTGACTACTTCCTTCATCACATCCTCTTTCATGTTAGGATTCAGCCGATGTTGTGCCTCACGGGAGGGTCTGGCTCATTCTTCTAGATGGATCCGGTGCATACAGATGGATGGATCAATTCCCTTGGGGTCTGCTACAGTCCACCCAATAGCTTCTTTATACTCCTTCAAAACTTCTAACAGATTATCTTCCTGGTCTTTCTGTAAATCTGAAGCAATTATGACTGGAAGAGTATCGTTGGCACCAAGGAAGGCATATTTAAGCTTGTCTGGCAGGGGCTTCAACTCAAGCCTTGGTGGGGACTCAAGAGAGGGAACATGAGGAGTGCTTGATGTCAAAGGTAGGGGTTCTTTTGGTAGTCTCCATGGGTGAAAATCTGCACTGGCTACCATCTCTAGCAAATCATGGACCTCTTCAATGTACTGGTCCATGTTGAAATCTTCAAACCCAAAGTGGGCTAAACAAGCTTCCAATGGGTCATCAGCCAAGAGACTAGGGAGTGAGTCTTCTACATATTCTTCAATGTGGTCCACAAAGAAACACTCATTCTGATCCGGGGCATGTTGGAATGCATTGAAGATGTTTAGTCTCACCTTCATATTTCAAAAGGAGATTTCCATAACCCTAGTCTGGCAATTGATACATGCATTGGCTGTGGCTAAGAACGGATGCCCAAGGATGACTGGAATCACCTCTCAGGATGTGGAACAGGCTTAGTGTCAAGAACAATGAAGTCCACTGGGAAAAAGAACTTATCCACCTTGATGATAACATCTTCTATAATTCCCCTAGGTTTCTTAATAGACCGGTCAGCTAGCTGCAGAATTACCGTAGTAGGTTTCAGCTCCCCTAGACCAAGTTCGATATGAAAGAGTATGGCGAGATTTACCTAGCTCCTAGATCAAGGGAGTGCCTTGTCAATCTCTTTCTACCCTATGATGCATGAAATGGTAGGAGCTCGGGGTCCTTGAACTCGGAGGGTATTGTCAATCAACTTTGCATGAGAAGGAGGACTTTCTTAGAATGTGATTTGGAATTCCTCTTCCGAAGAGATCCTCAGAACTTGGCGATGCGGTGCTTGAATGGCATCTAGGAGGGGGATGTTGATTTTCACTTGTTTAAACACCTCCATCATCGCTTGTATTTTCTCCCCTTGTTTTCCAAAGTAAGAAGGTGCCTTGAGCCATTTTGGAAATGGGGCTCGGGGTACATACGATGTCTCTAAACTGGGGTCAGCTGAGGTAGATGTTTCAGTGATCACTTGCTTGCCTTTGTCATTCTGGAGAGTCTCTGGCACCTCCTTATGCTCATCCCTCTTGTTTTCCACTTGATTGTCAACCAGTTTCCCGCTTCTGAATGTGGTGATGGATTGCACATGCTGATGTGAGGTTTCTTCATTTACCATGTAGAGCCCTTAGATTCATCATCATCGATTGAAGCTTGCCTTCTTCCCTCTTGTTAAGGGTGTTCGCCATTTGCCCCATTTGAGTCTCTAATTTGGCAATGGATTGGGAATGTGAATTTATGGTCTGATGTATCTCACCCACTATTTGAGTTATCTTGTGATCGGTGCCTAAAAGTGCTTATTTGGACCCTTTAATTTATATTCGTTAGGCCTTTGGCATTGTTAATATTTAATCATTTTTAGTGTTTTAGTATTTTGTGTTGTGCAGGACATTGCATTAAAACATGGCTAGCAAAAGGCAAAATGCACCAAGCTTAAGAAGTCGATTCTCGCCAAGTGCTCAACACTTGGGTGCATCCACGCACGCATGCAGGGTCAACGCATGCCCACCGCCTAGCGGTTATCTCGTTGAACGCAAGGGACTAGTAGATCAACACGTCCTTTAGCCGCCACAATGTTATTCACGGCCGAACGCGGGTACGCTGCCTAACGCGGAACTCATGTAACGCAGTAGTGCTGAACTTTCAATGTCCAGCCATATAAATAGGACCCGTGTATTTTCTTATTTCCCACGTTTGGGAGGTGCCCCTAGGGCCCAAAGCCCTCTATTTTCCACTGTAAATCCCTCCTAAATTGTCATTTATTTAATCTATGTTTTATTTTACTTTTATTTAGTCTCTTATTCCCTTCACTTTAATTTGTTTATATATATTTATGTTTAGTTCGTATTATTCTGTCTTTTAAGATTTATGTTTATTCGTTTCAATGCATTTTAGTGACAAAAGTGTATTGATTGTTGTTTACCAATCGCCAAACGTCGACTATCGTTGCAACCGGAGATACATCGGATATTCATCTTCGGACCATTATCCGTTGTGACCTCTTGTAACAGTGTTTGCCTCGGATAGATCGACAAGATTGTGTAGCAACAATAGGATATACATATGCGCTTATCGATAGACGAAAATATGAACAATGCGTTAAAGCTCAGAGTATGCCTTGTAGCATAAATGTTAAATGAATATGAGCTAAGCATGTTTATATGTGAATTAATTAATTGTGAAGTGGATTAGGGACTTTAGTTATTTTTATTTCTTTATTTTATTGCATTTATAGTTTTGTTTATTTTATGCACGTTACTTGTTTGTTATTGGGACTAGGTTAAGATAAGTTTAATTTAAGCACTTTAAAATTGGTTTTTGACAAACACGATTCTCTGTGGGTTCGACCTCGCACTTGCACAGCCACATTACTACAATCGACTCGTGCAATTGGCGAGTACAATTAAATTTGTACATCATCTTACCAATCCTGCCATCTACCTTACCCACCACTCTGTCTGACATGTCACTCATCATCTTCATCATCCGGTCTTCAAAATTTGAGTCTGACCGAGGAGGTGGTGCGGCTTGATATTGCTTATGTGGAGGTTGGTATGTGGAAGACGAGTTATAGGGTCGTCTGTTGGACTGAGCTTGATTGTGTGGCCCTGGGGCTGAGTTTTCTGCATTCTGACTTTTCCAGGAGAAATTTGGATGATTTCTCCACCCCGGGTTATAAGTGTTGGAGTATGGATCATTACCCGATCGGGAAAAAGCGGCATTGACCTGTTCATTAGAAACATCAGTATAATTGACAGCAGTAGGACAGTTATTTACCTGATGCGTAGTGCTAAAGCAGAATGAACATGGTTCAGGTTGGGTGTTGATGTGAGCAGCATTAGGAGCAAAACCAGTCATCAATTGGTCCAACTTCTTGGTGATGGCATCAACTACTTGAGTCGCCATGTCTGCAGAAGGTCCCACTTCACAAAGATTCTCCGTCTTTGGTGCTTTAGGTGCGGGTTCTCTCCGTCTATTGGAAGCCTGCTGACGAGAATTGTTACTCAAGTTTTCAATCATCGCCCATCCTTCATCTTCATTCTTTAACATGAATGTCCCCCCACATGATGCATCTACCGTGCTCCTACAAGACTCAGTCAGACCATCATAAAAACTCTACACTAGCTGCCATTTGGGGACAACATGGTGTGGACATGATCTAAGTAAATCTTTAAGCCTCTCCCTGGTCTCATGTAGTGGTTCACCCTGGTACTAGGTGATACCATTGATGGCTCGCCTAGTATCATTGGTCCTTCCTATGGGGAAATATTGCTTGAGAAAAACTTGTTGCAGTTGATCCCAAGAAGTGATAGAGTTAGGCTCTAAGGATTGGAACCAATGTTTGGCTCTTTCTTTAAGGGCAAAGACAAACAAATGCATCTTTAAGGCATCCTCAGTGAATCCCATCAACTGAATGGTAGAACAGATTGACTGGAATTCGCTAAGGAAGTCATAAGGATTCTCATGGGAAACCCTAGGAAAGTCGGCAGACTCTGTATGGTGCTAGGCTTGATCTCATAGTGGGTTGCCGTAACTGCCGGCAACCTGAGACATGAGGGAGTAGTGTATGTGGGTGGAATGTAGTGATCCTGCAAAGCTACGTGAGGGACGCCAGCCATCGTGTTAGTGGTGTTTTCCTTAGACAAACTAGCTTTCCTTTTGACTCTAAGTTGTCTAAGAGTGTGTTCAATGTCAGGGTCACAAGAAATTAAAGGCAAAGACAAAGATCGACGACCCAACATAAACTAGACTAGAAATTAAAGCAGAAACTAAAAACCAAAACAAAAATAACAAAACAAAAATTGCTTTAAAATAAAAAGAAAAGCTCACAAACGGCCCTTAGGTGCACTGGAATGGGCTGCTACAGAACTGTCCAGAGGGCGAACAATCGCACCAGAAGGTGTGATCGTTCGCTTCCTCAGTAGGTTTGGCACTCTGGAGGAGAGTTCTGCGAATGATCGCCCAAGGAGGTGTGATCGTTCGCAAGACTGAAGAGGTGAACGAAGACTGTAGGGCTGCGAACGATCGCACATGAGCTATGATTATTCACAGTTACAAAACAGACCCTGTAGAGCTGAATGTGAAACTTGAACAAAAAATTTAGACATACGAAAATTGAAAATAATGAAAAACAAAACAAAGATTAAAGATTAAGCTAAACGTAATCCCTAAAATTTAATAACTAAACCGTTAACAGTCCCTAGCAACGGCACCAAAAATTGATGTGGTAAATTTGTGACCAAATTTATCAATAATAAAATTACCACTCGCAATAGAACAAATCCCGTAGGATAGGGTTATATTGAGAGTGTCAAACCACAAGGACTGTAGGGTTTCGTTATTAAAATTAAAAGACTAAATTTAACATAATTTGAGAAAACAAGATTGATTGTTGTAAATTGAGTTGCATAAAATTAAACGCAGTATTAAGATTAATAATATCAGAGAGAGAGAGTAGGGTACCGACTTCACCGCAATCCGCACAACAATGGTACTCGTAATTCGATTATAGAAACTTATAATCATGTATGTTATAAAGACAATAAAATTCATATTAAAGGATAATAATAATTTATCTTCGGTTGGCATGGATCGTCCACCTATCCACTAAGGTGCGTACACCCGCCTTCCTAGGTATAAACTATAAAATCCTTAATAAGTTTTATATGATCAATGGCTAGCATAACCCATCTTCGTTGGCACGGTTCGCTACTCTAAACTAGGCGTAGTACACCTGCCTTCCCTAAGCATGGTCTATCTAATCCCATTAATCATATGCATATTAAAACTATTGACAAACCATCAATTTTATGATCACAGAAGATAAAATTGATTGAGTTCAATACAGGCAAAATAAATTCTAAGACAAGATAAGAATTTCGCAAGTACTTAATTTAGAATTAAATAACAATTGCATTAAAATTAAGAACAGAATTTAAGGGTTGCAATCCTCACAATTATGCAATCAACATACATAATATAAATTAACTGAATCAAATACAATCACCATTGTGCTTGGAGAGGGTTACATCGGTACCCCACAATGGGGGTTTAGCCGCTCATGCTGACGAATGAACTCCAAGGAAATTGTATGTAAAATTGGCACTAAAGAAAACTGGATCCTTTTTACATCGTATAATAGCCTATTTATAGTCACTAGGAAACCCTAGACCCCCTAAAACCCTAATCACGGCCGTAGGTTAGTTTCCCACTTCAACTAGGAGACTTGGAGTCGTAATTAAGTTGTCCAACGCGCTTGTCGGGTTAAGTGAAGCCCGAGTGCACATGTTCGCAGGTATGGGCGATCGTGCGCCTAGCGCACATTCACAGGGACTTGGCGCACGTTCGCCAGGCGCACGTTCACAGGGTGTGGGCAATCGTTCGCTAGCACAGTAAGGTTGCTTCTCTGCCCTTTTAGTCCAATTTCCGAAGGAGCTCATGTATTTGACCTGAAACACAAAAAGAAAACAAAATCAAGCAAATAGCAATGCTAAGGAATTGACATATGCAAGTTAAAGGGCTTGAATGTGCAACATTCGGCGCTTATCACCTTTTATTTAGGAGATTCCCTTTTAATTGAATGCTTAGCCCAAACCTTTAGTAGAGCCGCTTAGACGGAAGCCTAAGACCCTTAGGGTTAACCTAAGCACGCCTTGAACCTTTAGGAGATAAAAGTGAATGTCGACCTCTGTGGCGGGACGTACACTTGTCTCAGAAGGCCGACGTATCTTTGGACCACCGACGTACTCGTAAACCATACCAGCGGATGTACGTGAGACCACCGGACGTACGCTACTTTTTGGTAAATCGTTTGGATAATACCTGGACGTACGAGACACATTCTGGACCGATGTACAAAGACCACCGGATGTATGCTAGGGTTGCCGAACGTCCGCTGCTCTGTCAGGGAGTTGGTGGCGGATTTTCTCTATAAATAGCCCGCCCCTCCCCTTCATTCCTCATGCCTTTTTCTTCCTCTAGTATGCCCCTAGGCTGCCAGAACTATTCCTTGGTGTTTTGAGAGAGAAATCCATAAGAAAGAGCGTCAACAGAGAGTTCCAAGGAAAGGGAAACATGTCTGTGCTGAGCTTCGGGGCGAGCTTCGTTCCTTTTGTAGTTATCATCTTGTTATCTCAAGGTTATGCTTTAATACCAATTTCAAAGTGTTAATTGTGCATTCTTTTAGAATTACCAATGTTTTCAAAGAGTTTCCTCAAAGGATTGTAAATCTGTGATTTCCTATGTTGCATGTCCTGTTTTGTTAGCTTAGAAAGGGGTTAGAGGTCTGTAAATACCATTGGAAATGTGCACTGTCCGAAGCTTAAAATAGTGTGCTTAATACACTGAGCGGACGTACGCCCTTGAGGGCAAACATACAGTCAGTAGGTAGGGCACCTGTTCTTAAGCTTCATACGTGTATACTTCAGCTTAGCCTTAACTCTAGGTTTCATAAGACTTAGAATGACGGTATTTTGTATCCGTTATAACAGGAAATAGCTTGGTCGGAGGATTCACTCGAATGTGCGAGGTAAGTAAACACTTACACCCTTTTTTGTAAAACGTGGGATATGTCAGCTGACTGACCACATGTATGATATGAGCATGTTTACTTTTCGTAATTACTCGGTAATTGCATGATTAGATAAACTACTAAGATGCATCGTAAGACATGGTATGCCGGTATGTGCGGTATGAACGGCCATGGGCTTATTATGTAAACTACGTATTATGGTCAAATGTGTGTGTTACATGAAGGCTATGGATCCATTGGTTTCGTGACCTTGATGCAACCATTCCCAATGGTTCGGTCACTATAGGACATACGTCATTAGTTGGTGTGGGCCACTTGAGGTCGGACCCCATCGTGCCACTAATGTTGCGTACGGTATGTTATGCAATGGCTGGGGCACTGGCATTGTATTATAGGTCCCTCGGGTTAAGATAGGATTAGTTTTCGGTCAATACAGGTTAAGATAAGGATTAGTTTAGGCACTTTAAAATTAGTTTTTAACAAACACGATTCTTTGTGGGATCGACTTCGTACTTGCATACCCGCTACACTACTTAACGACTCGTGCAATTGGCGAGTACAATTAAATTTGTGCAACAAATTTTGGCATCGTTGCTGGGGATTTCGGTGTTTTGTTAAAAATTAATTTTTGTGCTTAGATTAATTTTATCTTTCTACTAGTTATTTTAATTTACGCATTTATTTTATTTATTTCGTGCTTTTGTATAGATAAAATAAAAAAAATTAGATTAGCGTTTTTTGCTTACTGTTTTTGATTCTGTCGAGTCACTGGAATTTTGGCCTGGCACAGTGCGGTCGAATGCACTTCGACCTTTTCAAAGATGCGCACACTCACACACGCCTGCGGCGGCGTCGCTTGCTTAAACAAGCGTGCGAGTTACGTTCGAACGCACATCCCTTGCGTTCGAACGCACTTGCAGATTCTGCTACATATTTACGTGGCTACGATTGATCATCGCGCTCGGCGAAGCTCCTCATCTATAAAAGGTGTATGTGTTCTATTTTCTGCTTTTCTTATTTTATTTATTTATTTATTTTTATTACGCCTATGTTTATTTATTTACTTGTTGTTCTTAGTTTTGTTAGTTAGTTTATTTTTATTGTTTAATTAGTTTGTTGTTTTATTGGTTATTTGTTTAAGTTTATTAGTTTTTGTTTATTTTATTTTGTATATTGTTAATTGTTTCATGTGGGTTATATTGAACTGCTTTGGGTGAAGCATGAGTCTTCCGCTCGATTATTTTAATGTTTCCCAACCACTTTGCACCCACATGAACCGTTCACACTCTAGCTCTTACCATAGTTTAGGTGATTGTCCACATTGGGGACAATTTTCTAATTTTTCAAATGAGCTTGAACACCGGGCTCCAATTCTGGGTTTGAATCAAATTCAAATTTTTATAACCTGAACTGGAGCAACCATTCTTATTTTTTGTGGCATGATCATGCTACGGAAAATTTTGCTCCCCAGGTTGACGAACTGCACCACCTTGAATATCCGCAGTTCGACAACCATTTTTCTTACCATTCATCATATGACTATCCTTGTGAGAAATCTTCCTTGGAAGACACTCTTAAGGAATTCATGGAACAAGTAGGCCAACCTACCATTCCTGCGTCGCATGAACCATCATTAGAAGATACACTCGAAACGTTTAGGAAAACAGTCAACCAACCTTGTCAAGAAATCATAGGTGCCACTGTGGCAAACACTGAAGGAGTTGCAAGGTTGGAAGGACAGTTTGGTCATTTAGTTTCTGAATTCAACCTAATGGAGGAAGAGGAGTTTCAAAGTCATGAGATAGTTCATCCTCCCCATGAGTCATTAGTGCAACATTTTCCTACTACTCATATTGATGACTTCAAGGGGAGAGCAAACCAACTTATGATAGCCAGACATGCCCATACCCAGCTTTTTCACACTCACACACCTCATCAGTCATGTGAATATTGTTATCATCCTTCTCACCAGTTTGATGATTGTCCTTTCATTAATTATTACATGACTGAAGTTAACAAGTCTGCACTTGACAATGTCCAAACCACCACCATACTTGTTGATGAGGAAATTGGAGATGAAATTGCAAGTGAGTGTAGCTTAGAGGACCCTAAGATAGAATGCTTCACCCTTGATGACTGTGACCTAGACCTTGATAGGCTAGTGATGCAAGATGGTGTGTTGCATGATTTGAGTTTAGAGGATCCTGAGATGGAACACTTTGCTCCAGATAGAGATGACCTAGACTTGGGTAGGCTACTTGATCATGTTGATACTTTTAATGAGCCTAGTCTTGAGGATCCATTGGGAGAGTGTTTTGATCAAATCGAATATGATTTGGATCTAGACAAGTTCCTCGAGCAAGCTGTGAGGTTCAGAGAGCCAAGTCTGGAGGATCCTTTGGAAGAGAGCTTTGCTCAATTTGAGCTTGATTTGGACCTTGACATGGTACATGAGCAAGCTAAGGCTTTATTGGATCCCGCTCCTGAGATGCGAACCGAGAATGGAAAAGAGGAAATGAAGGAGCAGATAGAACCCCCACCAATTTCAAATTGGCCCAATGACAAGGAAGTGAGTACTGAAGCTCACTCCTTCATCACAATCCCTCTCGAGACATATCATTCACATCAAGTTCCATCTTTTCAATGTCTCGAAGAGCCATCTTACGTAGAAATCTTTGAGAAATCGCACACAAAAGATCACAAATCTAGGAACCGTGTTCCTAAGTGGATTCCTCGAAATAAGGTCAACTACATAAGATGGCGGAACATCCTTCCAGAGGGGTATCAAGTTTCAAGGAAGAAAGGATGGAAGGGATTGATTGGACACCCTTATGAGCGGGGAAGGTGCGGTATTTTTCCTTTTTTATTTTCCGCACCGCATTTTTTATTTTGTTATTTTATTTTCCTGTTTATATATTTTATTTGTGTCTACCGGTCAAATTTGGGGAAGCATTCTTTTATGCTATACCTGAATTGAACCGTCCCCTAGGTTTTGTTTTTTCAGTCACATAGTGGACAATGTGACATTTTGAGTTTGGGGGTGGAGTAGGCGTTTTTTGTAAATATTTTGCTTGGTTTTGTAAATAAGTGCGTTTTGTGTTTTTTATTTTATTTTATTTTCTAAATAGTTAAAAAAAAAAAAAAAAAGAAAGTTCGAACGCATACGTGTAGTGAAGTGTGCATGTGAGGGGCGCTGCGGTCGAACTCACCAAGGCAAGGTTGAACGCAGCGCCGTGTACACGTTTGAACGTCCATATGTACGTTCGACCGTAGAGAGCAACATAAATATATAAACAAATTAAAGTGAAGGGAATAAGAGACTAAACAAAAGTAAAATAAAACATAAATTAAATAAACAACAATTTAGGAGGGATTTATAGTGGAAAACAGAGGGTTTTGGGCCCTAGAGGCACCTCCCAAACGTGAGAAACAAATGAATACACGAGGACCTATTTATAGGCTGGCGGGACACTGGAGTGCGTCAACGCATTACTACGCTCAAGCACTAGTTATTTGTGGTCAACGAGGTACGCTCGACCGCAAATAATAGCGGCTAGGGCTGACTGGTGTGCATTCACGCCTGCCTGCGTGCAACCGTGCGTTTGACGCACCAAGTGCGCTTTGAACGACTTGTGAATCAACTTCTTCACTTGGTGCATTTTGCCTTTTGCTAGCCATGTTTTAATGCAATGTCCTGCACAACACAAAATACTAAAAACACTAAAAATAATTAGATATTAACAATGCTAAAGGCCTAACGAATATAAATTAAGGGGTCCAAATAAGCACTTTTAGGCACCGATCAGCGAACGTATGCCCTCGAGGGCGAACATACAGTCAGTAGGCAGGGCACCTGTTCTTAAGCTTCATATGTGTATGCTTCAGCTTAGCCTTAACTCTAGGTTTCATAAGACTTAGAATGACGGTATTTTGCATCCGTTAACAGGAAATAGCTTGGTTGAAGGATTCACTCGAATGTGCGAGGTAAGTAAACACTTACACCCTTTTTTGTAAACCGTCGGATATTTCAGCTGACTGACCACATGTATGATATGAGCATGTTTACTTTTCATAATTACTCGGTAATTGCATGATTAAATAAACTACTAAGATGCATCGTAAGACATGGTGAGCCGGTAAGTGCGGTATGAACGGCCATGGGCTTATTATATAAACTACGTATTATAGTCAGATGTGTGTGTTACACGAGGGCTATGGATCCATTGGTTTCGTGACCTTGATGCAACTATTCCCAATGGTTCGGTCACTACAGGACAGACGTCATTAGTTGGTGTGGGCCACTTGAGGTCGGACCCCATCGTACCACTATTGTTGCGTGCGGTATGTTATGCAATGGCTGGGGCACTGGCATTGTATTATAGGTCCCTCGGGACAGCATCAACTCTATTGAGAAGGGGTAATATCTTGGGTAGACCATGTATGAGAGTTATGACCTATAAAGAATTATCCTTTTCTGCATCAAAACAATTAGGCAGTTATCGCCATTTCTACACCATAGAGCTTTAAAAACCTTAAAACCTATGGAATGGTGTATTAACGAAGGTAATGCCCTCTTTTTGGTTATTACTCGAATTGCATGTTTATTTTTATTAATTGGGCTTATGTCATGCCTACGTGTAGGGTTTACTTACTAAGTCATTAGACTTATGCGGTTATTATTCCTTAGGTAATCTGATCCATTGTCATGGAGGTGGATAGAATTGTTGTTGCCTGACTGGCTATGTTCTATCTATAGTTACAGGTTTGTCTTTTTGTTTAGTAGCTCCATGTTCTTGCTCGATGAATGGTATTACTCTAAGATTTATTCACCTTCCCTGTATTTACTCTGACAGTTTTTATAAGGGAGATTACCTATTTGACCACACGTTGGTTCAATTTAGTAAATTGCCAGTGACTCCACTAGATTAGCCAAAGCTAATTTTGGGGGCGTTACACTTGTTGCCCAACAGGGGCTGCTTTTGGCTCTACTTCAGGATCTGCTTCTGGATCGGCATGGTCTAATTCTGGCTCAGCCAATGATTGTCCACTCGTCTCCCATACCTCAGTGTGACAATCACATGTGCATGCTCTTGATTTGAAGAATTTTCGATAATGCATGCCTTGGGGTTGTTCACTAGTTGGCTGGGGAGCTTACCCTTATCTCTCTCACCAAGGTGATTCGCCAACTGTCCCATCTGCATCTCCAATCCTGAAGGATATTCCTCCTTGGTTTATGGGCTGGTTCTACTTCTAGGAGAAATTAGGGTGGTTCCTCCACCATGGATTGTAAGACTCAGAATATGGGCCACTTGAGTGCTTTCTAAAATTGTTGAAAGTGTTCGCTTGTTCCATCTGGTTCTCAGAAAAAACCAGCAAAGATGGACAAGTCTGTGCTAAGTGCATTGGACTAGCACAGATAAAACAACTCTCGATAATGAAAGTATTTGCAGCGTTTATGGGCTGATTCACATTTAGAGCATCAAGTCTCTTGACAATCGCATCCATCCTTAAGTTTAACTCTACTTCACCTTTTAACTCATGGATGCCTCCTTTCTTAGGATTTCGGGCCGATTTGTCACGACAACTCGTAAAATCCCACTATTGTGAGTTGTCGGACAATTTATCCAAAGCTTTATAAGCTAAATCTCCCGTTAAGTTCAAAAATGCCCCTCCATTCATCGACTCTATCATGCTACGGTTGGGCTGAGACAGCCCTTGGTAAAAGAATTGCACAAGTCGCCATTTTTCATAACCATGAGGAGGGCATCTGATAAGCAGATCCTTGAACCGCCCCCAACTATCGGAGAATTTCTCATCCTCGTCCAGAGTAAAGGAACTGATCTCCTTTCTTGCCTCATTTACTTTGGACATTGGGAAAAACTTGTTGTAAAACTTACTCAACAAGCTCTCCCAAGAGGTAATAGAGCCAGGTGCATTGGAATCCAACACTTTGTGGCTCTATCATGGAGGGAAAAAGGAAGAAGTCTAAGGTGGACAAATTCCTCGAAGAAATTTTGAAACTTGGTGGTGGCATAGATATTTTTGAATTTTTTTACATGGGCATACGAGTTCTCGTGATCTAATCTGTAAAAAGATGGTAAAAGTTGGATCATGGCTTTAGATCATAATGGGCTGCATTAGTCAGTGGCAACACTATGCATGAATGGGAACTAGTTGCAACTGGTGCGAACAATTCCCAGAGAGACGTAGTGAAATCCACGTCATATGCTCGTCTTTGCTCTCCGTTCCCAGTTATTGCATCTTGGTAATCTTCTAGCTCCTCTTCATTCGCATTTCTCAGATGTTCCTCCATCTCAACGTGTGTTCTAAGGGATCTCCTAAGATTCCTCTCTAAGTCAGGATCTAAAGGTGTTAACTCTAAATTCAAGGATAGCCGACCAAGCATGCACCAATCAAGAATTTAACTAAAAACTTAGAAAAACAATAAACTAACTAAGCATGTATGAACAAAAACAGCAAAATAGGGACACAAAATAACAAATGAAGAACAAAAACAGTAAACTAAAAGAATTTAAAATACTAAATTAACAATAAACTACAAAACAAGACTATAAGCAATAAATGAATAAAAACTAAACAATTTAAAACAAATATTAACAGATGTAGATTACAGAGCAACATAAATAGAGATTACAAAGCAACATAAACAAAAAAAAAAAAAAAAAAACAAACTAGCTTAGATAATTAAAAAGTAACAAAAATATAACAATTAAACAACTAACTTATTTAATTAACTAAACTACTAATTAAACATATACAAACTAATTTAAACAATTAAAAACAAAAATAAACAAACACAACTAACTACAGTAGTGAACAACCTCAAAATAGGTAGATTAAACAGTTAAAACTAAGCTAACAATTAATCAAAGCTAAAAGAAATATAGATTGAACAAGGTGCGCCGAGCACAAGGCAAGAAGATCGATGACAGAACTATGTAGCAGTGCTCAAGTGCATTCAATCGCAATAGAGGTGCGATCGAACATATCATTGTACAACTTTTTTGTTAGAGATTCGTGCTCACACGCAGCTGCGTAGCAAGTGATTGCATGTATGCAACTATGAAGGAATAGGCTCAAGTGCGTTCGATCGCAACAAGGATGCGATCAATTGCACTATCAGTGCCTGATTTTCCAAAAATTATAAACACTAAGAAAAATTGCCAAACACTAAACTAAAAACTAACCAAAATTTTTAAAAAAAAGAACACGAAAATAAACTAAGAACATTATTGAAATTGCAGAAAATAAAAACTAGAAGAAAAATAACACTAATCTGAAGTAAAATTAATTTCAACAAATCATACGGTTCCCTGGCAACGGTGCCAAAATTTGATCATACCAAATTTGGTACTCGCAATAAAACAAACCGTGGTTCATATAGCGTTTCCTCAAGTACGTGTTTGTATCCACAAATAACCATGATTGTTTACAAATCAATTTTAAATCTAAACTAATATTATTTTAACCTAGCTCCAAGTGGGTGTTTGTGTAACAAAGGAAACATAAACTAATTTACTTGCAGTTAAATAAACAAAAGTGTTGTACAAATTTATTGTACTCGCAAGCGCACGAGTCGTGTGCAATATGGTAGTGTGCAAGTGCGAGGTCGAACCCATAGAGAATTGTATTCTTGAAAGGTCAATTTATATCTAAGCTAATTTAATCCTAATCTAGTTCCAAAGGGGTTTTGAATTGGATTTTTGAAAACTAAAAGACTAAACATAAAATAAATAAAATAAAATGAAAGATAAAGTATTAAGGATGCTGAATCCACACTTACCAAATCATAACAACACATACTTCATGTTCATCAATATTAATCCGAAGTTCACACAAATTAAATCTTATGTATGTTTTACCATACTTCAAAGAATTAATCAAAATCATCCCATGTATCCATTCCTTATTCAAATTACAAAAGGAATCCAAATTTAATTGAAACACCAAATGTATCCGAAGAACAAATCACAAGGGATATCCAATTTTTAGGCATATAAAACCAAGCAATCAATTATGTGCAATTATCCTAAATCATCAAGTGTATCCTTGAATCATAACAAGATATCCAAGAATCATTCCACACATTGAAAATAAGTAAAACAATTAAAATATTAAACCATAAAATCGGACAATAAAACTTACATGAAAGTACTGTTGTTCCTCAACAGTGAGGCTTCATCCCCAACCTTAGTTGGGGGTTAGCCCAACATAAAAATAAATCATAAATTACAGAAAAACTAAACTAAAGAGAAGCTGTGAATTTTTGTCTCCAGGCTTGTATACCTTTTCTTGAATGCAAAGAGGTCTATTTATAGGCTTAGAGAAGTCCTAGAAGCCCTAGTAAACCTAGATAATTCGGAGGTCAGTTTCCTAGTCAAAATAGAAGTCTGAAATTCAGATAAGATTCGCTCAAATTTCCGTTCTCATATTACGGGACAATTTTGGCATAGTAAACGTCCGAATTAAGAAAATCCTATTTCACAATAAATTGTATCATTTTGAACTAGCTTTCCACTGCCATTTGAATCACCTCAATCTATTTGAGCAGAAAGTTATGGTCAAAACACTAAAACGTGTACAGAATCTGAACTTGAATCTAATCCGAAATTATCTTCATTTAGGGAAATTTCGATTTTATCCTTTCTTTGATTTGGTCAAACTTAACCACATCTTCTAGGTCTTCTCAAATTATGCTTTATTCCAAGAATTTGTAATTTTCCTATTTTAAGATGCAGTTTCTATTCAGCAACCTACAAAACACTAAAACACAAATCTAACACAAAGCGTTAGATAATGACACAGTTAAAGGATTAACTAATGAAAATTAAGGGGTCCAAATATGCAATATTTGGCTCTTATCAAAAAGAACCAATAAGGTTAAGGACTCCACCTTACCAAATCAGAAACGCTAATTAAAAACACTAAGCTTCTCATTTTGTCTATCGATTAAATCAAAACTTAATTTATTACACCTATTGAAGGATTCAAAGAATCCGTCCCTTTGACAAAAGACAAACCATAAACGTTTTAGGCCAAAGGATCCAAAGTGAATGTGACTTAACACAAACTACAATGGATAAATGAACATAAATCGAAGGATGGAATGTATCCATCGGACGAAAAACTAAGAATAAACAACTATGGCACAATCATACTTAATTTTGTCACTAAACCAATTTGAAACGATACAGCTATATTAAAGACGGAATTAAATACGCTTAATGTAAATAACAAGCATAAAAATCAATGGTGAGGCTTCATCCTCAACCTTAGTTGAAGATTTAGCCTCCCATGTAAAAGGGAGAGAAGAACAAGCTAAAGTAAAGCATTAAAATAATTAAAGCAATAAACTTGACAATTAAAATGGGCAGAGTAGAGCCAAACAGAGGCAAAAGCTCTCAAAATGCACCCATGAAAACGTAGCTATCCAAATTTTACTCAAGTGAGAAGCGTCGAATGTTGCACATTCAAGCCCTTTAACTTGCATATGTTAATTCCTTAGCGTTGCTATTTGCTTGATTTTGTTTTGTTTGTGTTTCAGGTCAAATACATGAGCTCCGTTGGAAATTGGACTAAAAAGGCAGAGAAGCACCCTTACTGTGCTGGCGAATGATCGCCCACACCCTATGAACGTGCGCCAAGCACATGTGAACGTGCACCGGGCGAACGATCGCCCATACCTGCGAACGTGCACACTCGGGTTTCACTTAACCCGCCAGGCGCGTTGGACAACTTAATTGCGACTCCAAGTCTCCTAGTTGAAGTGGGAAACTAACCTACGGCCGTGATTAGGGTTTTAGGGTTTCTAGGGTTTCCTAGTGTCTATAAATAGGCTATTATACAATGTAAAAGGGGCCGGTTTTCCCGAGAGCAAAAATAGCACACAAATTCCTTGGAGTTTATTCGTCAGCATGAGCAGCTACACCCCCATTGTGGGGTACCGATGTAACCCTTTCCAAGCACAATGGTGATTGTATTTGATTTTATTTAATTCATATTGTGTATGTTGATTGCATAACTGTGAGGGTTGCAACCATTGATTTCTGTTCTTAATTTTAATGCAATTGTTATTCAATTCTAAATTCAATACTTGCAAAATTCTTATCTTGTCTTAGAAATTATTTTGCATGTATTGAACTCAATCAATTTTATTTTCTGTGATCATAAAATTGATGGTTGTGCAATGGTTTAAGATGCATATGATTAATAGGATTAGATAGACCATGCTTAGGGAAGACGGGTCATACTTCACCCTAGTTTTAGGTAGACGATCTGTGACAACCGAAGATGGGTTATACTAGTCCGTTGATCATCTAAAATTTATTAAGGGATTTTATAGTTTATACCTAGGGAAGACGGGTCGTGCCACATCTTAGTGGTTAGGTGGATGATCCGTGCCAACCAAAGATAAATTATTCTTATTCTTTAATATGTAACTTCTTGTCTTTTATAACATACATGATTATGAGTTTCTAGAATCAAATTACGGTTACCATTGTTGTGCGGATTGCGGTGAAGTCGGTACCTTACTCTCTCTCTCTCTGATATTATTACTTTTAATACTGCGTTAATTTTATGCACTTCAGTTTACAACAATCAATCTTGTTTTCGCAATTAGGTTAAATTTAGTAACGAAACCCTGCAGTCCTTGAGGTTCGACACCCTCAATATAACCCTATCCTATGGGATTCGTTCTATTGCGAGTGGTAATTTTATTATTGATAAATTTGGTCACAACTTTACCACATCAATTTTTGGTGCCGTTGCCGGGGACTGTTAACGGTTTAGTTATTAAATTTTAGGGATTATGTTTAGCTTAATCTTTAATTTTTGTTTTGTTTTTCATTATTTTCTATTTTCGTAAGTCCAATTTTTCTTTTCAAAGTTCACGTTCAGTTCTACAGGTTCCGTTTTGTAACTGCGAACAATCATAGCTCGTGTGCGATCGTTCGCAGACCTGCAATGATCGTTCACCCTTTCTGCCGTACGAACGATCACACCTCCTGGGGCGATCGTTCACTCTCTGCACAAGTCTGCTGCAGCCCATTCCAGTGAACCTAAGGGCCGTTTGTGAGCTTTTCTTTTTAGTTTTAATTTAATTTTCTGTCTTGTTATTTTCTGTTTTTGTTTTTATTTTCTGCTTTATTTTCTAGCGTAGTTTATGTTGGGTCGTCGATCTTTGTCTTTGCCTTTAATTTCTTGTGACCCCGACATTGAACACACTCTTAGATAACTTAGAGCCAAAAAGAAAGCTAATTTGTCTAAGGAAAACACCACTGACACCATGGCTGGCGCCCCTCACATAGCTTTGCAGGATCACTACATTCCACCCACATACACTACTCCCTCATGTCTCAGGTTGCCGAAAATTACGGCAACCCACTGTGAGATCAAGCCTAGCACCATACAAAGTCTACCGACTTTCCTAGGGTTTACCCATGAGAATCCTTATGAGTTCCTGAACGAATTCCAGACAATTTGTTCTACCATTCAATTTGCCTACTGCGGTCAGTTCCCATTCGTGCATTGTGTTATCACCGACTAATGCAACCCACTATGATTTTAAGCCACATGTAATCCAAATGTTACCCTCCTTTTACGGCTTAGATCACGAAAACCCTTACTCTCATGTTAAAAAATTCAAAAACATCTGTGCTACCACCAAATTTCAGAATTTTTCTGAGGAATCTGTCCACCTCAGACTCTTTCCTTTCTCACTTCATGATAGAGCCGCGGAGTGGTTGGATTCCCTCGCACCTGGCTCCATCACATCCTGGGAAGAACTGTTGAAGCAGTTTTACAACAAGTTTTTCCCAATGTCCAGAGTAAACGAGGCAAGAAAGGGAATCAGTTCCTTTACTTAGGATGAGGATTCTCCGAATGTTGGGCACGGTTCAAAGACTTGCTGATGAAATGTCCCCCTCATGGATATGAAAAATGGCGTCTAGTGCAATTTTTCTACCAAGGGCTGTCTCAGCCCAAACGTAGTACAATTGAGCTGATGAATGGGGGAGCATTTCTCAACTTGACGGGAGATTTAGCCTATAGGGCTCTGGAGAAAATTGCCGACAACTCCTAACACTGGGATTTCACGAGTTGTCGAGATAAATCAGCCCGAACCCCTAAAAAAGGGGGCATCCTGGAATCAAAAGGAGAAACAGAGTTGGCACAAAGGATGGATGCCATCGTTCAAAGATTGGATGCCCTGAGTGTAGGGAAGTCCATCAATGCGGCAAATACTTTTCCTGTTGAGAGTTGTTCTATCTGTGCTAGTCCCATGCACCAAGCACAGAATTGTCCATCGATGACAGCTTTTACTAAGATGGAACAAGTGAATGCTTTCAATAGCTTTCAAAAGCCGTCCAGTGGGCCATATTCTGAAACTTATAATCCTGGGTGGAGGAACCACCCTAATTTCTCTTGGAAACAGAATCAACCCATCACAAATCCAGGAGGAGCTCCTCATGCTCAAAATCACTATCCTCCAGGATTTTCTGCTCCTTATCAGAATCATGGATGCTTGGTTCCACCGGCGTCGTCATCATCTTATCAAGCCCCCACCCAAGCCCCAGCCTCATCAACCCAGTCATTGGAAGCGACCATGAGAGAATTTATGAAAATGACTGGTCAATCAATTACTAACGTGAGGTAGTCTACCATGGTGAACACCCAGGCGATCGCAAAGTTAGAGATGCAAATGGGACAATTAGCGAAACACCTGGGTGAGAGGGACAAGGGAAAGCTCCCTAGCCAAGCAGTGAACAACCCTAAAGCATGCAACAGTGGAAATTCTTCAAATCAGGAGCATGTGCGCCATTGTCCCTCTGAGGTCAGGGAAGAGAGTGGACAATAAGGTGATGAACCCGGAAGAAGAGCAGAAAGAAGAAGAGGGTGACAATCAAAAGGAAGCAGATGCTGAGACATCTACTGTCACCCCAGTTATGAAGGAACCTCCTAGGGCGTTTGTGCCAAAAGCACCTTACCCTGAAAGATTACAAGCACCTAGGAATGGAAGGAAGTTAGAAGACATTCTGGAGGTGTTCAAACAAGTCCAAATAAACATTCCTTTCTTGGACGCCATCCAGCAAATCCCTTCCTATGCCAAGTTCTTGAAGGACTTGGTCACGGTGAAGAGGAAGACGAATGTCCCTAAAAAGGCATTCCTAACCGAGCAGGTGAGTTCAATCCTGCAATGCAAGTTGCCCATCAAGTACAAGGACCCTGGATGTCCTACCATTACTTGCATGATCGGAGTCAGCCAGATTGAGAGGGCATTGTTGGATTTGGGAGCAAGTGTTAATTTGTTACCCTACTCAGTCTATGTGCAGTTAGGGCTTGGATAGTTGAAGCCTACTACCATGACACTGCAGTTAGCTGACAGGTCAATGAAGGTTCCACGGGGAATTGTGGAAGATGTGCTAATTAAGGTTGATAAATTTTACTTCCCAATGGATTTTATTGTGCTTGACACAGAGCCGGTTCATAACCTAGGGAGTCAAATACCGGTGATCTTAGGGCGACCATTCTTAGCTACGGCTAACGCCCTAATTAATTGTAGGATGGGGGTCATGAAGATTTCCTTCGGGAATATGATAGTGGAGTTGAATATTTTCCATATCAGGAAACAACCACTGGAATATGATGAAGTGCAGCAAGTGTGCTTGATAGAGGATGTCATGGAAGAGGCTGTTGAGGAATCAAGCATGGAGGACCCCCTGGAGGCATGCTTTCCTCAATTTGGAGAAGATCTAGACTTGGACAAGTTGCTTGAGCAAGCAGATGCTATGTTGGAGACTACTCCTCTGGTGAGTAGTGAAAAGGAGGAGACCATTGTTCCTAATCCTCCCAAGAAGGAACTAAAGCCGTTACCTGAAAATCTCAAGTACAAGTTCCTAGGTCCTGCAAAGTCTTTACCGGTGATCATAGCTTCTGATTTAGTCAATGCTCAAGAGGAGAAGCTATTGGACGTTTTGAGAGAACATAAAGAGGCTATAGGCTGGACCATAGAGGATATTAAGGAAATCAGCCCCTCGGTGGTAATGCACAAGATTCATCTGGAGGAGAATGCCAAGCCATCGAGGGAGCCACAAAGAAGGCTCAACCCAACCATGCAGGAGGTTGTGAGAGCGGAAGTGATCAAGCTTTTAGATGCTGGGATCATCTATCCCATTTTTTAGAGCAAGTGGGTGAGCCCGATACATGTTGTGCCCAAGAAGGCTGGGTTAACGGTAGTAAAGAATAAGGACAACGAGTTGGTGACAACTTAGATTCAGTCAGGTTGGAGAGTTTGTATAGACTACCGGAAGTTGAACGCTGCCACCAGGAAAGATCATTTTCCCCTTCCATTCATTGACCAGATGGTGGAGCGGTTAGTTGGGCACGAGTATTACTGTTTTTTGGATGGTTATTCAGGATATAACCAGATCCTAGTGGACCCTGAAGACCAGGAGAAGACTACCTTTACTTGTCCGTTTGGGACATTCGCCATCACATATGCCGTTAGGGTGTAATGCACTGCTACTTTTCGTGCATGATGATCGTATTTTTCCGACATGGTAGAGCGGTTTATGGAGATCTTCATGGATGACTTCTTCGTCTTTGGTTCATCTTTTCAGGAGTGTCTTGACCGTCTCACGTTGGTGTTAGTGAGATGTAAAGAGAAAAACCTTGTGCTTAACTGGGAAAAGTGTCATTTTATGGTTAAGCAGGGGATTGTACTGGGGCATGTCATATCTCAGAGGGGCATTGAGGTTGACAAGGCAAAGGTAGATTTGATCTCTAACCTTCCACCCCCACGTACTGTGAAGGAAATCCGTTCCTTTTTGGGCCATGCAGGGTTCTACAGGCGATTCATCAAGGATTTCAGCAAGATCACCAGGCCCTTGTGTAAGTTGTTGGCCAAAGAGACCCCATTTGAATTTGATGAAGAATGTTTGAAAGCATTCGGGGCTTTGAAGGAGATTCTGACGTCCACACCAGTTATTAGACCACCCAGTTGGGGTGAACCTTTTGAGATCATGTGTGACGCATCAGATTATGCAGTTGGAGCTGTTTTGGGGCAGCGTATTGAGAAACTTCCCCATGTGATTTACTATGCGAGCAAGACTCTGAATGACACACAACTCAATTACTCCACCACAGAAAAGGAGTTGTTGGCCGTTGTTTTTGCGCTGGACAAGTTTAGGTCCTATCTGTTAGGATCTAAAATCATTATCTTTTCTGATCACGCGGCATTGAAGTATCTTTTCTCCAAGAAAGATGCTAAATCCCGTTTGATCAGATGGATTTTGCTGCTGCAAGAGTTCGACATAGAAATCCGAGATAAGAAAGGGACAGAAAATGTGGTGGCTAATCATTTGTCTAGGTTGACTTTGGATTACACCGAGGACACCATCCCCATTTCTGAGACCTTCCCTGATGAGCAATTGATGCACATTGCTCAGAATCCCGCACCATGGTTTGCTGACACAGTGAACTATCTTGTCATCGGCCAAATGCCTTTGCATTGGGGGAGACAAGATAAATTCAAATTTTTAGCCATGATGAAATACTTTTTCTAGGATGATCCTTACTTGTTTAAGTATTGTCCCGATCAAATCATTAGGAGATGCATACCTGAATCAGATGGATTTTGCTGCTGCAAGAGTTCGACATAGAAATTCAAGATAAGAAAGGGACAGAAAATATGGTGGCTGATCATTTGTCTAGGTTGACTTTGGATTACACCGAGGACACCATCCCCATTTCTGAGACCTTCCCTGATGAGCAATTGATGCACATTGCTCAGAATCCCGCACCATGGTTTGCTGACATAGTGAACTATCTTGTCATCGGCCAAATGCCTTTGCATTGGGGGCGACAAGATAAATTCAAATTTTTAGCCATGATGAAATACTTTTTCTAGGATGATCCTTACTTGTTTAAGTATTGTCCCGATCAAATCATTAGGAGATGCATACCTGAGCATGACCAATCCAATGTCATCTCCTTCTGTCATGATCATGCCTGTGGTGGCCATTTCAGTGCTAAAAAGACAGCTGCAAAAATTTTGCAGTGTGAATTTTACCGGCCCACTTTGTTTAGAGACGTTCATACTTATTGCACATCTTTTGAGTGTTGTCAGAAGCTAGGGAGTATCTCTAGAAGAAATATGATGCCCCTCAACCCGATTTTGATCGTTGAGATTTTTGATGTGTGGGGCATTGATTTCATGGGACCATTTCCAAACTCCTATGGCAATGTATACATCTTGGTTGCTGTGGACTATGTGTCCAAGTGGGTGGAGGCCGTTGCTTGCAAGACTAATGACCACAGAGTGGTGGTCCAATTTTTGAGAGACACTATCTTTGCTCGGTTTGGTACACCTCGAGCAATCATAAGCGATGGAGGCAAGCATTTCTGCAATCAAATTTTCGAGCAGTTGATGAAGAAGTATTTCATCACCCATAAGGTAGCCATTTATCACCCATGCAAGTGGACAAGTTGAAGTGTCAAATCGTGAGATCAAGCACATTTTGGAAAAGACCGTGAATCCTAATAGAAAAGATTGGTCTCAGCGATTAAGTGACGCACTGTGGGCATATAGAACAGCATTCAAGACTCCGATTGGGATGTCACCCTATCGACTTGTGTACGGGAAGGCATGTCATCTTCCCGTCGAGTTGGAGCATAGGGCTTATTGGGCCATCAAGCAGTTAAACTTCAATCTTTCGAAGGCTGGCTCACAGAGAAAGCTCCAACTCAATGAATTGGAGGAGATAAGGAATGATGCATATGATTGTGCAAGGATGTACAAAGAACAAATGAAGAAGGCTCATGACTAGAGCATTTTGAGGCGATCTTTCGAACCTGGTCAGAAGGTCCTTCTTTACAATTCAAGATTGCATCTATTTACAGGCAAGCTGAAATCTCGATGGACCAGCCCTTTCATCATTCGGTCAGTGTTTCCTCATGGGGCCATTGAGATTGAGGATCCCAAGAATGGTAACACTTTTAAGGTCAATGGACAAAGATTAAAACCATTCTTGGAGTTGAGAAGTAGAAAGGTGGAGACGACTCTGTTGGAAGATCCAAATTATTCAGAGTGATTGTCGTCTCTTGTGGAGAGTCTGGCTGAAGACTTTAAACTTAGCGCTTGTGGGAGGCAACCCTCATTATTTTTCTATGTTATTTAACCTCGTTTGTGCAATTTGTTCTGTTTTTATGTGTTTTTCAGGTCGAGTGTCTGCCGTTCAAGTTTGGGGGAACGTTCTCTTACGTTATGCCTGACTTGCGCCTTCCCTCTAGTATTGTATTTTTTTTGTCACATTGGAGACAATGTGACATTTTAGTTTGGGGGTGGGGTAGACATATCTGTCATTTTATTTTGTTTGTTAAAAAAAAAAAAAAAAATTCTTTTTGCTATGTGGTTGATTGATCTTGACCGAACATCATAACTGTGGATTGCATGTCGTTGTTATGTTTAACTTGTTTGAACATGACATATCATTAGAAATCCAAGTGTTTGACTCATATGTTGGATTAAAGAGACCCCATTTGTTGATAGATTTTTCACATGCACACTAGAGGTGTGGGGTATGAGATTTGACTTTAGGAGAGTGTGTCTCTAGAGATTTGTGGGTTGATGGGGTGAGGAAAACCTTGGCTAAAAAAAAAAAAAAAAAAAAATCATAAGGTTGAGCTTCTCATTGAGTAACCGGACCTCTTGCCTCATCAACCAGTGAGTGTTCGCGTAAAAAGAGGAGAAAGTCCAGCTAAGTGATTGTATGGCTAGTTAGACTTCGTAGTTCTTTTTGACTTGAGTAATTAAGCCCTTAGGGATGTCTCTACATCTAGTGCCCTAAAGCCATCTGGTTTGGGAATCACTGGCCCAACACTCGTTACATAAGTCATTGAGAAGCTTAAGGGAGCCAAGCATTGCATAGCCTGCACAAAAAAAAAAAAAAAAAATCAAGCCTTGGTTGTTTTCATCACAGTGTAATCCTATGAATTTTTGGGTGCACATTTTCTTTGAGAATGATTGAAACTGCATGACCTTGTGTTAGTTCACTTTTCACTTCTTGAAGCATATGTTGTCTCAATTATCCAGTTGTGAGTTGAATGGTGTTTGGATGCCTGGATGATGTGGTCTGTATGTTCGACTTGTTAAAATTGCTAATGATGTACGAACCATATGTTTAATGAAAGGCCTTGTCCGTCAATAACATAGTGTCAATTAAATGTTTGTGGGTGTCATTCCTGGAAAACCCTCACGAGACTCTCCTGGAAAAATTCCTAGGGTTTAAAAGGCTTGTTGCATATGCTAAATGCAACCGTGTTTCCCACGACAGAGGACCTATGTTTCTTGTTTTTGTGTTGTTCTTCATTTTGTTTTGCTAAGGGACTAGCAAAATGTATGTTTGGGGGTATTTGATGAGAGTCAAATAGTACACATTTGAGCCCCTTAACTTATATTGGTTAGGCTCTTAGCTGTGTCATTTTCTGATGATTTTGTTAGTTTTTGGTGTCTCAAGTGCATTGCAGGTCACTGACACAAGAATGCGGTTAAAGGGGTGAAAAATGTGCATAATGAAGGAAGAACCCCCTAGCAGTGCGTTCGAACGCACATACTACGTTCGAACGCATGTGCGTTCGAGCCCAGAAGGCGCGTTTGAGCGCATGTCCACATCAGCTGAAACCCTAGCATTTCACGTTGAAGGGCTGCGCCGCACGGAGCTTGAAGCATTGCGTTCGAACGCACTCGTGATGATCTGGCAGCACGCAAGAAAACCCTAGTCTTAGTATATCTTTATCATTTTGTTTTCTTTTGGAAGACGTTGGGAGGCGCCGTAGAGAGCAAAAACACGAATTCTGTCGTGTCTAGGTTTTTGTGAACACTTTTTGATTGTAAGTTTATTCTTTCAATGATTTCAATTGATAACTTCTTGTCTATTGTTGTCATGAGAGGCTAAACCTTCAACTAAGGTTGAAGATGAAACCTCGTCAATGATAAACAGTTGTATTCTCGTGAAATTATACACACAATTTGATATTATATTTGTTCAAAATTAATTCTACTACTTTATTACTTTAAGTGATTGAGCATCTTTTGTGATTTCATGCATTGTTTAATATTTGTTGTGTTACATGCGGGATACATCGAGTGATTGAAATTGAGACTAATATCCATCGTGATCTACGGATACGGTGGATGATTTGATCTCAATAAAATACTCGTTGTGATTCTTTAACAGATAGATTCATCGAATGATTTTACATGCATGTTTATGATTTTTGAACTCTATTAAAATGTGTTTGATTGTCAATTTGTGTGTGTAAATTGCGAGAGTATGCTGTTTGATTTGGCGAGGTGGATTCAGAAACCTTAGTCTTTTTACTTAGATTGTTGTTTAAATTATCGTTTTAATTTAGTTTTGTTAAAATTGCACGACCAATTTCGAACTCCAAGAACTAGGTTAAAATAGGATCTATTTGAATAGAAAATTAATTTTAGCACAAAACACAATTCCCTGTGGATCGACCTCGCATTTTTACGTGCACTTTACTTTACACGACTCGTACACTTGCGAGTACTTTATTTTTGGTACACCAATGCGATTGTAGAAAGGTTGGACGAGCTGAGTATAGGAAAGCCTGTAAATGCCGAAAACACATTCCCTGTAGAGAGTTGTTCTGTCTGTGCTAGCCCTATGCACCAAGCACAGAATTGTCCATCAATGACAGTTTTTGAGATGGAACAGGTGAACGCTTTCAACAGCTTTCAAAAGCCGTCCAGTGGGCCATATTCTTAAACATATAATCCTGGGTGGAGAAATCACCCCAATTTTTCTTGGAAACAGAATCAACCCAACACCAATCAAGGGGGAGCACCACATTATCCCCCAGGATTTTCTTCTTACCCAAATCAAGGACGCTCGGCTCAGCCAGCGTCATCATCTTATCAAGCCCCCAACCAAGCCCCAGCCTCATCAAACCAGTCACTTGAAGATACCATGAGAGATTTTATGAAAATGACTGGTCAATCAATAAGTGACATAAGGCAATCTACCATGGTGAACACCCAGGCGATCTCAAAGTTAGAGATGCAGATGGGACAGCTAGCGAATCACCTGGGTGAGAAGGACAAGGGAAAGTTCCCTAGCCAAGCAATGAACAATCCTAAAACATGTGGAAATTCATCAAATCAGGAGCATGTGCAGGCAATTGTCACTCTGAGGTCAGGGAAGAGAGTGGACAATAAGGTGGTGAACCCAGAAGAAGATGCTGAGAAAGAAGAGAAGTAACAGGAAGAAGAGAAGAAAGAGGAAGGAGAGCAGAGAGAGGAAGAAGGTGACAATCAAGAGGAAGGAGATGCTAAGCCATCTATTGTCACCCCAGTTGTAAAAGAACCTCCTAGGGCCCTTGTACCAAAAGCACCATACCCTGAAAGATTACAAGCGCCTAGGAATGGAGGGAAATTAGAGGACATTCTGGAGGTATTCAAACAAATCCAAATAAACATTCCTTTTCTGGACGCCATCCAGCAAATCCCTTCCTATGCCAAGTTCTTGAAGGACTTGGTCACAGTGAAGAGGAAAATGAATGTTCCTAAAAAGGCATTCATGACTGAGCAAGTTAGTGCTATCCTACAATGCAAGTTACCCCTCAAGTATAAGGACCCCGGATGTCCTACAATCACTTTCATGATAGGAGTTAGCCAGATCAAGAGGGCACTGTTGGACTTAGGAGCAAGTGTAAACTTGTTGCCCTACTCGGTCTATTTGCAGTTAGGGCTAGGAAAGCTGAAGCCCACAACCATGACACTGCAACTTGCTGACCGATCTGTGAAGGTTCCACGGGGAATAATTGAGGACATTCTGATTAAGGTGGACAAATTTTATTTCCCCGTGGATTTCATTATTTTGGACATGAGCCGATTCGTGATAGGCGAGATCCTGTGATTCTAGGGCGACCATTTTTAGCTACGGCTAGCATACTGATAAAGTAGGTGTGGGGTCATGAAGATTTCTTTTGGTAATATGACGGTGGAATTGAATATTTTTCACATCAGAAAACCACTCGATTATGACCAGATGAATCAAGTATGCTTGATTGAGGAGATTCTGGATGAAGTAATAGAAGAATCAAGCATAGAAGACCCTTGGAATGCCTCGCTCATTTGGTGAAGACTTAGATTTGGATAAACGATGGAGCAGAGAGGCACTTTGGAGACACTCCTTTGGAGAGCAAAGAGAAAAAGAAGGAGACAGCAGATCTCGATCCCTCGAAGAAGGAACTTAAGCCTTTACCTGATAGTCTTAAGTATAAGTTCCTAGGTCCAGCTGAGTCTTTACCAGTGATTATAGCTTCAGACTTGATAGATGCTCAGGAGGAGAAATTGTTGGGAGTTTTGAAAGAGCATAAGGAAGCTATAGGCTGGATGATTGAGGACATCAAGGGAATCAGTCCCTCGTTGGTTATGCACAAGATACACTTGGAGGATCATTCCAAACCATCGAGGGAACCACAGAGAAGACTCAACCCAGCAATGCAGGAAGTTGTGAGAGCAGAAGTAATCAAGCTGTTGGATGCTAGGATCATCTATCCCATTTCCGACAGCAAGTGGGTGAGCCAGATACATGTTGTGCCCAAGCGGGCTGGATTGATGGTAGTAAAGAACCAGGACAACGAGTTGGTACCAACTCGTGTTCAATCAGGATGGAGAGTATGCATTGACTACCGAAAGTTGAACGCTGCCACCAGGAAAGATCACTTTCCTCTTCCATTCATCGATCAGATGGTGGAGCGTTTAGCTGGGCACAAGTACTACTGCTTCTTGGATGGTTATTCAGGATATAACCAGGTCCCAGTGGACCCCGAAGACCAGGAGAAGACTACCTTCACATGTCCCTTTGGGACATTCGCCTACCGCCATATGCCATTTGGGCTGTGCAATGCACCTGCTACTTTTCAGCGGTGCATGATCAGCATTTTTTCCAACATGGCAGAGCGATTTATGGAGATCTTCATGGATGACTTCTCCATCTTCGGTTCATCCTTTTAGGAGTGTCTAGACCGTCTCACGTTGGTGTTGGTGAGATGTAAAGAGAAAAACCTTGTGCTTAACTGGGAAAAGTGCCATTTTATGGTTAAGCAGGGGATTGTACTGGGGCATGTCATATCTCAGAGAGGCATTGAGGTTGACAAGGCGAAGGTAGATTTGATCTCTAACCTTCCACCCCCACGTACTGTGAAGGAAATTCGTTCCTTCTTGGGCCATGCAGGGTTCTACCGGCGATTCATCAAGGATTTCAACAAGATCGCCAGGCCCTTGTGTAGGTTGTTGGCCAAAGAGACCCCATTTGAATTTGATGATGAATGTGTGAAAGCATTCGGGGCTCTGAAGGAGATTCTGATGTCCACACTGATTAGACCACCCATTAGGGTGAACCATTTGAGATCATGGAGCTGTTTTGGGGCGTGATTGAGAAACTTCCCATGTGATTTACTATGAGGACTCAACGACGACAACTCAATTACTCCACCACGTAAAAAGGAGTTGTTGGCGTCGTTTTTATTTGAGACAAGTTTAGATCCTATCTGTTAGGATCTAAAATCATTATCTTTGATCACGAGGCGTTGAAGTATCTTTTCTCCAAGAAAGATGCTAAATCGTTTGATCGGATGGATTTTGCTGCTGCAAGAGTTCGACATAGAAATCCGGGATAAGAAAGGGACGGAGAATGTGGTGGCTGATCATTTGTTCTAGATTGACCATGGATTTCACCGAGGATGCCACACCCATCTCTCGAGACCTTTCCGATGAGCTTGATGCACATTGCTCACAATCCCGCACCTTGGTTTTGCAATAGTGAACTATCTTTGTTACCACCAAATGCCTTGCATTGGGGGCGCATAAGATAAGGTCAAAATTTTTGTCCACAGGTGAAAACCTTTCTTTGGGATGATCCTATCTCTGCTCAAGTATTGTCCCGATCAGATCATTAGGAGATGCATACAATTTGACCAAACCGATGTCATCTCCTTTTTGTCATGATCATGCATGTGGGGCCATTTCAAAGGTAAATAAAACCGCTGCAAAGATTTGCTGGTGGATTTTATTGGCTCACTATGTTTGCGAGACGCTCGTGCTTATTGCACTTCATGTGAGCTTTTTTAAACTCGAGTATTTCAAGGAGAAATATGATGCCCTCAATCCCATATTGATAGTTGAGATTTTTGATGTATGGGGCATCGATTTCATGGGACCTTTCCCAAACTCCTTTGGGTTTCAGACATTTTGGTTGCTGTGGACTATGTGTCCAAATGGGTGGAGGCGGTTATGAAGACCAATGACCAAGAGTTGTGGTCAAGTTTTGAAGGACACGATTTTTGCTCGGTTTGGTACACCTAGAGCAATTATCGTGATGGTGGTACGCATTTGCAACCGGATTTTTGAGCAACATGAAGAAGTATTTCATCACACATAAGGTTGTTACCCCTTACCACCCATGCATTTAAAGTGGGCAGGTTGAAGTGTCAAATCGTGAGATCAAACACATTTTGAGAAAACAGGAACCTAGCAGGGAAAGATTGGTCTTCAGATTGAATGACGCTAGGCATATAGGACGGCATATAAGACACCGATTGGGATGTCACCTTATCGGTTGGTGTACGGGAAAGCTTGTCATCTTCCCCGAGTTGGAGCATCGGGCATACTGGGCCATCAAGCGATGAACTTCAATTTTTGAAGGCCGGCTCAAAGGAAGCTCCAACTCACCGAATTAGAGGAGTTGAGGAATGATGCATATGACAGAGGAAATACAAGGAACATATGAAGAAGGTTCATGACCGTGGCATTTTGAGGAGATCTTTTGAGCCAGTCGAAAGTCCTTCTTTACAACTCTCGGTTGCATCTTTTTCCGGCAAGTTGAAATCTCGTGGACGGGCCCATTCATCATTAGGACCGTATTTTCTCATGGGGCCATCGAGATAGAGGATCCCAAGAATGGTAACATTTTTAAAACGGACAAAGGGTTAAACCATTCTTGGAGTTGAGGAGATTGAGGCTACTCTTTTGGAGGATCCGATTTACAATCGAGTGATGTAGTCTCTATCACGAGTGGGTGAAAGACGTTAAACTTAGCGCTTGTGGGAGGCACCCTCATTATGTTTATTGCTTTATTTTCTTAGTCAAATTTGGGAAAGCATTCTTTATGTTATACCTAATTGGCTTACCCCTAGTTAATTGGTCACATTGTGGACAATGTGGCGTTTTAAGTTGGGGGTGTTTGTAAATATTTTATCGGTTGTTTGTGTAAATATTGTTTTGTAAATGTTTTTGTTGTTGTTCTTGTAAAAATCTTGTTTGTATATTTTTTGTTTATTTTTGATTTTGTATAAATTTTATTTTGTTTCTACGTTATTTATGCACGCTCGACGTGAGGCTGACTCGCTTTGGTGAGGTTATCAACACCCCACAGACACATCATGCGCTTGACACTTACCTGTACGCACACACCACACGCACACTTATGCACGCTCGAACTTGCCACCTGTAAGTTCGAGCATAGCCCGCCCACTTGCACTAGCACGCAGTGGTCGAACGCATACCTATGTGAGTTCGAACGCACTCAGCCGGGCCTTCGTGACCTTTTTTAGGTCATTTTCCCCATCTCTTCCTCATTTCTCCACGCTACAGCTCCCGACATCCCCTTCTCCACCTCACCTCCCTAACATCCAAAATCCCCAACCCACCGCCACCACATCCCTCCCACCACCACCACCACTGGCCGCCCACTCCACCACCGCCGCCATTAGCCATTTTTAATTTTTCCATTTTTCAAAACCCATTTCTCCAAATTTTTCATTTTTTTCATTTTTTCTTGAGGATTTTGGGCACAAATCCATTCTTGGGATTGTGCCCCCATTATTCTGGTTGTTTGGGTTTGTTTTTTTGCAGGGGTTGGGGTTGATTTGAAAGGGGTTTCAAACCCTTAGTTTTTGGGCGCCCACCAAGTGTTCAAGAAATTCCCCAACCAACATTCATCATGCCTAGAGGCCAAGGCACCACTTCTGGTCCTGGGACCCAAAGCATGGTCGCCAGGCTTCCCATTGAGAGCCGTAAGCTCTTATTGGAGAACACCTTTGCCATCAAAGAGGAGTTCTCCAATAATGAGGCAACGACTTGGGCCGTTCAAGAACTGAAGAGACGGGGCCTAAAGAGACTTTTCAAACCGTGCCTCTCCACTTATGAGCGCCTAGTCGAGAATTCTCGAAAATTTGAGGTGTGATGACGACCGATGTGCTTTTCTCTTCCATTGACGGAGGAGAAGTTTAGGTGACTATAGCGTGGCGACGCTTGAAGTGTAACCATGAGCCCCCGAGATGGATATCCTGGCTCAGTGCCCTCCCATGCTCACCGTCGAGGACATTGTTACCGATATATGTGTGATGGGCTTTTTGACGGTCATCGAATCAAATGCAAAAACGAAGAGATTCCTAGAATCTTTTATTCATAGACATGGTGCTTTATAGGAACGTGTGTCCTTTGGGGCACAAGACACAGAGGAGGGATCTGTTCCTCAGTGCTCTATATGCATTCCATCGAGGTTTCTGGTGCTCCATTCCGAGATCATATGGCGCAGATTCAGAAATTTCGGATGGAGTGCACCATCGGGGCGAGCACACGAAGACACAGGGCTTGCCTTTCCCTTTTCTCGTCACTCATATTTTGAGGAAGAAAGGGATTAAAGGCGATTCGACTGACGGGCCCATCACTGTGAGCCCATACTTTGGCCCGATCCATTGGCGCCAGAGTCTATCCCACATGCCCAGAGCACACCACACCAGCCACCAGCGAGCTGCAGGTGCCAGAGCCCATGGACATTCCTGAGATGGCGGAGAGGAGCGAGAGCAGAGGAGGAGCAGCTGACGAGAGAGGAGTATGAGGAGGGATCATGATCGACGGACCTGGATCTATTACATTTCCAGGAGACCCTCGTGGACATACGATTTCAGATCGCAGACTTACAGAGGGACTCTCGTCAGGACAAGCTCGAGGTCCAGGAGATGTTCCGAGCCATCTTGGATAGACTGCCTCCAGCAGCAGGACCTTTCGCACCACCACCAGCCTCGTGACGTCTTCATGACGTCTTGCTTTATCTTTCATACCCCTTTGCACTACATTTGTATTTTCTTTATCCGCACACTGTGGGCAGTGCGAGATTTGAGTTTGAGGGTGTTTTATCATGTCATGCACATTTTATTTTCTATTATGCAATTTATTTTGATTATGGTTTATTTTCCTTTGTGAGCTTAATTTTATGAACACATGATTACTTTTTGGATGGAATTTTGATTGTGTTACTTTCTTTGGCAAACTTGAGATATTGCATTTCAATTTGATTTTCACAAGCACATTTGGCACGTAGTCTTTGGGATTAAATGTTGAGTTTGGTCATGCTAGTTTTGTAAGCTTAAATACAATTGGATAACATGTTGGGAAATAACCGTGGTTTATGTCAAAAAAAAAATGATCATTTTGAGCTTTCCACCGAGTAACGAATCTCATGCCTCGAAGCATTGAGCATTCAGTAAAAAGTGAGAAGTTAAACTTGATTAGCAAAGCTCAGCCTTTTTGACTCGAGTTAGTAGGTCCTTAGGGTGTCTTTACACCTAATGCCCTAAAACCTTCTGGTTTGGGAGTCATTGACCTAACGCTTGATACATGGGTGCTATGCAATAAAAAAAAAAAAATTGAAATAAACCATGGTTATTATGTCGATGAGTGGTTGATGAATTTGAGTGTCAAAGCATGCATGAAAAAGTTTAGTGTTGAAATCCCATGATTATGTGTTGAATTCACTTTCACTAGAATTGATTATTGTGATATCTCAGTTTGCCATGTTTGTAGCCTATTAAAAATTCCTTGAAAATTGTGAAGATGTGTGTGATTAAGCTTGCTTTTGAATTTAAACCATGATTGTTATATTATTGCATGATTGAGAATGAAATGTTTGCACAAATGTTTGTGGGTATCATTCTAAAAACCCTCTTTCACTTCACGCCCTCTAGGGAACTCCTAGAGGTTTAAAAGGCTTGTTGCATGCGCTCAATGCAACCGTTCTCCCACGAAAGCGGACTTATGTTTATTCTTTGTTTTGCTAAGGGACTAGCAAAATGTAAGTTTGGGGGTATTTGATGAGTGCTATTTAGTGCTCTTTCACACCCCTTTATTTACGTTTGTTAGGCCATTAGTTTTGTTAATATTTAATAATTTGACTTGTTTTGTTTGTTTTGTAATAAACAGGCCTTTACATCACACCTTGACCGAGGGAGCAAAATGAGGACGATCGATTAGCCCGCACCTCACGGAGCCGGCTGGCGGTTTCTGTGATCGACACGTGTCGTATTCGACCGTGGATAATTGCACGTTGAACGCATGCCGCGTTGCGAACGCAGCCTTTTTCAGCATGCCTATAAATAGGCCCTTGGTCATTTGGTTTTAGTTAGTTTTTCTTTGGGCATTTTTTTTTAGAGAGTGTTTTGCCTTGTTAGCCACACTCTGCCCAATTTATTTTGTAAACTCTTACTCTTAAATTTATTTTATGCAATCTTTCTTTTCATTTCGCTTATTTATTTAATGGGTGGCTAAAATCTTCAACTAAGGTTGAAGATTATGCCTTACCCGTAGCGTATATTTCTTGCTTTTTACATTAAGTGTTCTTAATTTCCGTCATTTAATTTCTGCACTCATCATTTAATTTCTGTGACAAATAGTTAAATGGTTGTCATCTTTGATGCAATCACAGTCACCATCCGATGTGTTCCAAGCCGGGTGCACAACAAGTAATTTATTGATTCAATATCCACCGTGATTCAAGGATACAGTGGATGATTTTATCAATAAACAATTACTTGTTGTAGCTCCTTAACGGTAAACATATTGGTTAGGTTTGACTTGTATCAAATGACGACAATAGAGTTGTGTTGAGGGGTTTTAACTTCTAAGACGGAAAAATAGGCATTTAATGTATTAAGTTAACTTTTGATCAGGGTAAGGATAATCTTTGACCTTAGTCATTTTTCCATTCATTAACCTTTTCTTAGTATAGGTTTAATCTCGATAATTTCTTGTACTTGAGCAACCTCTGAGCTTGTTCATTCAATTTAAATTTGGAGAAGTTTCTCAATACAGCTTTAAAATAGCTCAGCCGTCACACATGATCTCAAAGGTTCAGGGTGGTCTAATAACTACTCAATGGGAGAATCTCCTTGAAAGCGGATATGTTTTCAAACATTCTTCATCAAATTAAAGCAGGTCTCTAGCAACAACTTACAAGCGATCTTGATGAAATCCTTGATGAATCTTTTCAGAACCATGCCCAAGATGGAAGATTTCCTTCATAGTTAATGGGGTGGAAGGTTAGAATCAAATCTACCTTTGCCTTGTCAACTCAATGCCCCTCTAAGATATGACATGATGAATACAATCCCCTACTTAACCATAAAATGGCACTTTGTTAAGCACAAGGTTTTCTCTTTACATCTCACTAACACCAACATGAGTCAAGAACCTCCGAAAAGATGAACCAAGGCGGAGAAGTCATCCATGAAGATCTTCATAAACGCTCTACCATGTCGGAAAAAAATCTGATCATGCCTGCTGAAAAGTAGCAGGTGCATTACAGAAACGGCATCTGCCTAGCAAATGTCCCCTGACAAGTAAAGGTAGTCTTTTTTTCTTGGGATCTTTGGGGATCTGGTTATATCTGAATAACCATCCAAAAGCGGTATCTTGGTGCTTCCGCTCCACCATCTTAATTCAATGGAAGGGAAAATGATCTTTCTTTGTCGCGTTCATTTAATAGTCTAAAAACTCTCAACTAAGGGTTGGCACTAACGTTATTCCTTATTCTTTTTTACATTAACTTGACCTTCTTTCCATCATTTAATTTCTGCACTCATCATTTAATTTTGCTATGACAAATAGGATAGATGATCCTAGATGCAATCGATCACTTTGCTCACAACCTTCCAAGTTGGGTTGAGCCTTAATGTTTCCTTGATGGTTTGGAATCTTCTTCCGGATGTATCTTATCAATAACCAATTACTTGTTGTAGCTTCATAATGTCCTCAATAGTCCATCCTTAGGTTTGACTTGCTCTCTCAAAACTCCTAACAATTTCTCCTCTTGAGCATCTAATTCTAAGTAAAAATAGCTATAATGTATTAAGTTAACTTTTGATCGGGTAGGAACTTATACTTAAGATTTTCCATTCATTAACGGCTTTAGCTCCTTCTTGGGAGGATTAGGAACAAATTAGTATTCCTTTCACTACTCACGGAGCTAGTCTCCAACAGTTAGAATCTACTTGCTCAAGCAACTTGTCCAAGTCAGATCTTCTCAACTTGAGCAAAGCATATGCCTCGGGTCCTCCATGCTTGATTCCTCAAATTTGACCTCTTCCATGACATCTCATCAAGCAAAATAGCACTGCATGATCGTATCAAAAATAATACTCAAAAGGTTCACGAACTGGTGCAATAAAGTGTGGCGTGAAAATCTGAGTCGAATGCTTTCAAACATTCTTTGTAAATAAAACTAATACAACTCCTAAATTCGCGTGTTTTAACCTAGTCCCAAAGAGGTTGATTTGAACAATAAAAAAATGGAAAAGGATTTAAGCGATGAATGGAAGGTTGAGATAAATAATTTTGCCTTGTCAACCTCAATGCCCAATAAGATATAAGCTAAATACATTAAATACTCATTTTCTGTTTTTAAACATTAAACCCTTCAACACAACTCTATTGGGTAATTGACACAAGTCAAGATGGAAAAGTGTTTTAAGTTAAGGAAGATCTTCATATTGATTATGGATAAAATCATCCGTATCCTTGGATCACTGTGGATATTGAATCACAAACACATATTGTGACTAGAACACATCACGGACAACTATCAAGGTATCAACACACACAACCATTCAATTATTTGTCGGAAATTAAATGACGAATGCAATTGAATAAGGAAAATAAGCATAAAATGTAAAATGGAAAAATTTAAACTAGTGGTGAGGCTTCAACTTCAACTAAGAGATTATACAAACTCTCCAACCATTGAACAATAACATAAATGAATTGTCCTTATTCTTAATTAAATTAACGAAAAGTTTACAACTAAGTGAACAAGCAAGCATAAAATGCTCTCAAATGGATAGATGATTTTCAATCCAAAGCCTTGGGTCCTATTTTGCTCACAACCTCTTGCAGTTGCGTTGAGCGCAGGTGGTTCCTTCGATGGTTTGGAATTTCTTCGATGTATCTATGCATAACCATAGGATCGATTCTTAATGTCCTCAATAGTCCATCCTAAGCTTCCTTTATGCTCTCAAAACTCCTAACAATTTCTCCTCTTGCGCATCGACCGTGTCCTGCGCTACGACCGTCGGTCTTCGAACGCACCAAGTCCTAGGATTTATAGTGATCAATTCTTCACTTTAGTCTTTTTGCTCTCTTGGGAGGATTAGAACAATGGTCTGTTGTAAAGACTCACAACTCCAACACTAAAATCACCAAAATAATTAGAAATTAACAATACTAAAACAACAAATATAAATTAAGGGGTTCAAATTCCTCAAGCACTTTTCCATGACATCTCATCAAGCAGCACTTCATCATATTCCAGTGGTTGTTTCCTGATATGGAAAATATTCAACTCCACTGTCATATTCCCGAAGGAAATCTTCATGACCCCCGTCCTACAATTAATTAGGGCGTTAGCCGTAGCTAAGAATGGTTGCCCTAAGATCACCAGTATTTGACTCCTAGGTTACGAACTGGCTCTATGTCAAGTACAATAAAATCCACGGGGAAGTAAAATTTATCGACCTTAATTAGCACATCTTCCACAATTCCCCGTGGAACCGTCACTGACCTATCAACTAACTGCAGTGTCATGGTAGTAGGCTTCAACTCTCCAAGCCCTAACTGCATATAGACTGAGTAGGGTAACAAATTAACACTTGCTCCCAAATCCAACAGTGCCCTCTCAATCTGGCTGACTCCGATCATGCAAGTAATGGTAGGACATCCAGGGTCCTTGTACTTGATGGGCAACTTGCATTGCAGGATTGAACTCACCTGCTCGATCTCAGGAATGCCTTTTTAGGGACATTCGTCTTCCTCTTCACCGTGACCAAGTCCTTCAAGAACTTGGCATAAGAAGGGATTTGCTAGATGGCGTCCAAAAAAGGAATGTTTATTTGGACTTGTTTGAACACCTCCAGAATGTCTTCTAACTTTCCTCCATTTCTAGGTGCTTGTAATCTTTCAGGGTAAGGTGCTTTTGGCGCGCCCTAGGAGGTCCTTTATAAGCTGGGGTGACGATAGATGTCTCAACATCTGCTTCCTTTTGATTGTCACCCTCTTCTTCTTTCTGCTCTTCTTTCTCTTGCTGCTCTTCTTCCGGGTTCATCACCTTATTGTCCACTCTCTTTCCTGACCTCAGAGTGACAATCGCTACTATGCTCTGATTTGAAGAATTTCCTTTATTGCATACTTTAGGGTTGTTCCTTTGCTTGGCTAGAGCTTTCCCTTGTCCCTCTCACCCAGTGATTAGCTAATTGTCCCATCTGCATCTCTAACTTCGAATCGCCTAGGTGTTCACCATGGTATGCCTCCGTCGATTGATTGACCGATCATTTTCATAAATTCTCTCATGGTCTCTTCGATTTGGGGTTGGAATTTGGGGCTTGGGTGGGGCTTGATAAGATGATGATGACGCCTGGAACCGAGCGTCCATGATTACGATAAGGCGAGAAAATCCTAGGGATAGTGATTTTGAGCATGTGGAGCTCCTCTGGATTTGTGATGGGTTGATTCTGTTTCCAAGAGAAATTAGGGTGGTTCCTCCACCGGGATTATAAGTCTCGAATATGGCCTTTGGTGACTTTTGAAAGTTGAAAGCATTCACTTGTTCCATCTCATAAAACTGTCATCGATGGACAATTGTACTTCTTTGCATGGGACTAGCACAGATAGAACAACTCTCAACAGGAAAAGTGTTTGCCGCATTGATGGATTCCCTACACCCAGGGCATCCAATCTTTGAACAATGGCATCCATCTTTTGTGTCAACTCTGTTTCTCCTTTTGATTCCAGGATACCCTCTTTTTTAGGGGTTCGGGCTGATTTATCTTGATAACTCGTGAAATCCTAGTGTTGGGAGTTGTCGACAATTTTCTCCAAAGCCTTGTAGGCTAAATCTCCCATCAAGTTGAGAAATGCTCCCCCATTCATCAGCTCAATCATACTACGATTGGGCTGAGACAGCCCTTGGTAGAAAAATTGCACTAGACGCCATTTTTCATATCCATGAGGGGGACATTTCATCAGCATGTCTTTGAACCGTGCCCAACATTTGGAGAACTTCTCATCCTCATCCTGAGTAAAGGAACTGATTCCCTTTCTTGCCTCGTTTACTCTGGACATTAGGAAAAACTTGTTGTAAAATTGCTTCAACAGTTTTTCCCAGGATGTGATGGAGCCAGGTGCATTGGAGTCCAACCACTCCGTGGCTCTATCATGAAGTGAGAAAGGAAAGAGTCTGAGGTGGATGATTCTCGTAAAAAATTCTAAAATTTGGTGGTAGCATAGATTTTTTGAATTTTTTAACATGAGAGTAAGGGTTTTCGTGATCTAAGCCGTAAAAGGAGGGTAACATTTGGATTACATGTGGCTTAAGATCATAGTGGGTTGCATTAGTCGGTGGTAACACAATGCATGAATGGGAACTGACCGCACTAGGTGCGAACAATTCCCGGAGTGACGCCGTGAAATCCACGTCAAGCTCTTCTCCGCTCCCTGCTCCTTCTCTTGCATCTTGGTGCTCCTCGTGCTCCTCCACTCTCGGATTTCTTTGATTATCTCCCATCTCCACTTGAGCTCGACGTGCTCTCCTAATGGTTCTTTCTAAGTCGGGATCTAATGATGTTAACTCTAAGTTCACGGATCGCCGACCAAGCATAAACCAACAAAAAGTTTTTTTTTTTTAAAGAAAATAAAATAAATAAATAAAAATAAATAAATAAGTAAACAAAATAAACTAATTAAACAAAAAATAAAGAACTCAAATGGAATATGAAAGAAAAATCGGCACAAAAGTAATTAAAGAAAAATAACAAAAATAAAAACTAATAAAACAAAGTGTGGCTTAGCTGCTGACTGCAGCCCTGCGTTCGATCGCTGCAGGTGTGCGTTCGTTCGCAACTGCGTTCGAACATCTAGCACTTGAGCGTTCACCGAATGTGCGTTCGTGCGTCTCTTTCACCTTGTCAAACGCAGGCGCATAGGATGGTCCAGAGTGTGTTCGAATGCACTGGGTGCGATCGATCGTACTCGGCAGGGGTTGAATTCTGAAATCTGCAGCAGACACCAAAACACAAAAGAAATCCCTTTTTTTTTTTAGATCAAAACAGGAACTAAAACAAAAATAAATAAATAAACAAACTTGCAAGAAATAAAAACAAGAAAATTAACTAACTAGTAGAAAAATAAAATCAACTCAAATAAAAAATCAATTTTTTTACTCAAATAAACAATTCCCCGGCAACGGCGCCAAAATTTGGTGTACCAAAAATAAAGTACTCGCAAGTGTACGAGTCGTGTACAGTAAAGTGCGCGTAAAAATGCGAGGTCGATCCACAGGGAATTGTGTTTTGTGATAAAATCAATTTTCTATTCAAATAGATCCTATTTTAACCTAGTTCCTGGAGTTCGAAGTTGGTCGTGCAACTTTAACAAAACTAAATTAACACGATAATTTAAATAACAATCAAAGTAAAAGACTAAGGTTTCTGAATCCGCCTCGCCAAATCAAACAGCATACTCTCGCAATTTACACACACAATTGACAATCAAACGCATTTTAACAGAGTTCAAAAATCATAAACATGCATGTAAAATCATTCGATGAATCCATCCGTTAAAGAATCACAACGAGTATTTAATTGAGATCAAATCATCCACCGTATCCGTAGATCACGATGGATATTAGTCTCAATTTTAATCACCGATGTATCCCCGCAGAACACAACGAATATTAAACAATGCATGAAATCACAAAAGACGCTCAATCACTTAAAGTAATAAAGCAATAGAATTAATTTTGAACAAATATAATATCAAATTGTGTGTATAATTTCACGAGAATACAACTGTTTATCATTGACGAGGTTTCATCTTCAACCTTAGTTGAAGGTTTAGCCTCTCATGACAACAATGACAAGAAATTCTCAATTGAAATCATTGAAAGAATAAACTTACAATCAAAAGCGTTCACAAAGCCTAGACACGACAAAATTCTTTTTTGCTCTCTACGTGCCTCCCAACGAGGGTTTACAAAAGAAAAGTGCTAATTTATACTAAACAACTAGGTTTTCTACAGGTCATCAAAAGTGCGTTCTATCGCATAAGTATGATCGAACGCATGCGGGCTTCATTTATGCGCTTGAATGCAGTGCGTTAACGCAACAACTTGCGATCGAACGACCGGTGTAGCTTTTGTAGTTTCTTGTGCTTAATTTCCACCCTTTAACCGCATTCTTATGTCTTGACTGCAACACACTTGAGACACCAAAACTAACAACAACATCGAGAAAGGACACTAAAAGCCTAACAAATATAAGTTAAGGGGCGATTTGGCACTCATAGGTTAATTTATAGACACTTATCAGTATTTTACATGTGTTGGATGATATTTCCTCCAAACCGGTTTGGAGGAAATTTTTGTCCATAAAACAAACAAACATATATATAGGGAGAGGTGTGATTACATTTGTTAGAATATATTTAGAATATATTTTGATATTCACCATAATTGTTGATTTGATCTCTTTTCCCTGTATATATATATATGTTGATATTATTCTGTAATATTGTACATTAATTATGTGATTGTATTTCTTATTTTATCTTGCCTTATTCAACTATAAATAGGCCCCTTTGTATATAGTTCAAGACACATAGAAATAAAGGAGTATTCAGTTCATCCCTATATTCTTTAATTATTTTAACATAGTATTAGAACCAAGTTTTGGCCTTGTCTAGAGAACTAGGAAGTCGGTACAATTCAAAGGCTTTTTTGATCTTGTTTTGATATAACTATTATACCAACGAGCTCAAAAAGGCCCGATCTACCCTGTGGAGTTCTCGGATCATCATTTTGAGGTTCAACGCGCTCCCACTTGTAGTCATAAGTTTTTATGTCACTATTCACGTGCCGTCATCAGCCACCACGTGCTGCCCCAGTGAGCTGTTTTCAGGAAAGTACTACCAAATCCTAAATCAGAGGTTGCCAATCTACTGAACTGTGCAAAGTACGCGCCACTAGGATCCCCCACGCGCTCTCATGCACTGCCTCACAAGTTTCTGTGGAATTTTTCACGGCTGCCATGCTCCTCCGTGTGCTTCACGTGTCACCTAAGTTTTGTGGGGAGTCATGTCGCTGCCACGTGCCGCCCTATGCTTGTAATTCCTTTTGAGCTCATCCTTTTACAGTAGTCTTTGCCACATTGACTTATTAACTCATATCTCCTATCATACACTCAGCCACACCAGATTCCACCCTTTAGCCATGCTTACAGAACTTATCCTACACTTAGCCACACCGGATTATATCCCTAGAATAAAGGGCCTTACATACTTCAACTCTCCCGAATACCAAAAATATCACCCCAACCTATCCCCATCATTCTCGATGGCTCCAATTACCCTACTTGGTCTCAAAATATAAGTAGGTGGTTCAAAGGACATTGTCTTTTAAAGTATGTTTCTGGCAAAGAACCTAAACTTGTTGCTTGAATAGCGGAGCCAGCTACGAGTTTTCTACCTGCCTCTGAACATTTAAAAGTATCCATTGCAGGATTATCTCTTGGTTCTCCAACACTTGTGTCACCTCCATCAGCATGACTTTTGGCAATCTTGACAACGCCAAAGATGTTTGGGACATGTTAGCTCAACACTACAACACTACTGATCTTGCTCAACGATTTCAAATTGTGACCAAGCTTCATCGCATGTGCTAGGAACCAAGTTAGTGTATCACTAATTTTTATTCTCAGATAACTCATCTTTGGAATCAATTAGCATTATGTGCGCTAGAGTGGATAAGGATGATGCCTCTGGTTACATCACTTTTCATGATAGCCTACGCTTGGCTGAGTTTCTTACAACAATTTAGGATGAGTTTGAGAATACTCGAGCTTCGCTTCTTCACCGCTTACCGCTACCGTCTTTGGAAAGTGCTCTTAGTGAACTCATTTGAGAAGAGACGCGATTCTCTACTATGAAGTTGCACACCTCAAAGATGGTCATGGCCACTGAATCACGCAATACGCGTGACCTAATTCTATTCCTGCCGGATCTTCCTCGTCTAATCAAAATATCTAGTGACACTACTATAAGAAATTTGGCCACAAGTATAGTGAATGCAGAAAAAAGGCTTTCTCATGGGAATCACCAAGCTTCTAGTCATAAGGCTGCCACTATCACTCATACCTGTACATCAGGTATGTCTTATACACTTGCACCTATACCCCAACCCAGTACTCTTTCTCCTGCAGAATCGAGGCTTTTATTCATTAGTTTTTAACTAAGTCCACTTTTAACGCCGCCATGTCCACCACACCAGGTAATTCCTCTTGGTATATTGATTCTGCTTGCTGTAATCATAAGACACCAAACTCAACCATATTTTCTACAAAATCTATTTTACCTAGGCCTACCGACACTGCTAATGGTTCCCATCTTGATTTTAGTCACATTAGGTCTGTTTCTACTCATCAACTATCTATGTCCAATACATATTTAGTGCCTAATCTCTCATTAAATCTTTTATCTATTGGTCAAGTTTGTGAACTTGGCTTAGAACTATATTTTTCTAAACAAGGTTGTCATGTGTAGGATCCACATATGGGATGTTGTGAAATTATCTACCTAAATTAATAGATAAATAATTGCAGTTTTACTTGCAAATGCACAAGGTCAATGTTGTAGTATAGTGTGCAAATGCAAGATCGATCCCACAGGGATTGGTAAATTTTGATTAGAACTAATTTCGCAATAGAAAATAAGAGAACGAAAAATTGATTTCTTAATTCAATAAAGATAAATAGTAGGGCTTTTTTCCACCACTAATCATGCTTATACAATAAAACAATATGTCAGTGCTTTAATTACATGATGAGTATTTAATAGTTGCCAACCTAAGGGCATGGTGTATATTCCTTAAGCTATTAGTTTTCCTAAGCAACAAATTAGGCATGGTGTATACTCTAACTCTTTTCTTTCCTAAAGGATTTAGCATGGTGCATACTAAGTTGTTCTTTAAGAAAGCATAAGAACTGTGAAAACCGACAACCACATGAGACCTAAGGCATGGTATATAATCTTGGTTTCCCATGTTGATTAATGCAAGAACCTGACATGGATTGCTTTTGTTACTTATGTTAAACCCAAGACTTGGCCATCCAAATAAAATTTAACTAACCAGTCCATACCACATGCATATGTTGATCAGGCAGACACATATGAGGAATTCATGAAAACAGGTATTAATCAAGTTAAATACTATCATGCAATTATTGCAAAGGCGCCAATATTGAATTAAAATATAAACATGATCAGGACTTCAATCAAGACCTACTAAAAGGTTTAGTTACACATGAAATGCTAATCAACTTTATAAAATAAAATAAAGGTAAAAGAATAAACCTGGAAAATTGCTTCCTTGAGAGTCGTAAATTCTTCTCCAAAATCATGTGTGTATTTTTCTGTGTTTACAAGCCTATTTATAGAGTCTAAGAAAGCCCTAGAAACCCTAAAAATCGTAGGGTTTTGCCCTTGTTGAAAGTAAAACTTTCCAAAATAGGGCTGCAGCTAACTTGGTCTTCACACACTGGTGCGCTCGATCACAGATGCGATCAATCCTCTTCTTGAGCACGTGAGCGCAGGTGCGTTGGCTCCTTGACTTGGGCACTCGATCGCTCCAATAGACTCAGCATTTTCCCAATTTGTCCTTTAAGCCCTTGATTTTCAGAATTGCTTCATTTTCTTCCAAAGACCTATAAAACACAGAAAACACAAAAGGGAAATAAAATAGAAAGAAATAACACAAACTAAGAGCTTAACATATATAAATTAAGGGGCTTAAATATGAATATTTAAGCACTTATCACACCCCCCCAAACTTACATATTGCTAGTCCCTTAGCAATTCAAAACTAAAAACTAAATGAAAAAGAAAAAAGATAAGTCTAGCTTTCGTGGGATGTACGATTGCATTTAGCATATGTAACAAGCATTTAAACCCCTAGGAATTCCCTAAAGGACGAGTGAAGTGTCGTGAGGATTTTCAAGAATGTTACCCACAAACATTATGCACAACTCATGTTATCCAAAAAATTAAAGTGTCACTCAAAACCATGATTTTCATTCATTAACAAGCTTAAAAAGATAAACCCCATCTTCACAATGAATTGGAATTTAAAGTTTAATTACTTACAACAGGCAAGCCAAGGCATCACAAGTTCGTAACAGTGTAAAGTGAATTAGCACAAGACTATGAAGCTTTCAAATAATTTCAATATGCAATGTCTCAATATTTCAAGCTTCAATGAATTTCCCATCAGAATAAACAACAATGGCATACTTTTCTCTTATTCTTATGATGCTCTGCAATGTTTAGTTCCCTTAAGCTTTCTAATTGACCCATGTAGCGAGTGTTGAGCCAATGACTCCCAAACTAGATGGCTTTAGGGCATTAGGTGTGAAGACACCCCTAAGGACTTACTAACTTGAGTCAAAAAGGCTACAAAACTAAACTAGCATAATTTTAACCAAATCAAATTTCTTCACCTTTTGACGTGAACACTCAATGCTTTGAGACAAGAGGTCCAGTTACACAGTGAAAAGCTTATCAATGATAATTTTTTTTCTTCTTCTTTTTATTTTTTTTTATTTTTTTTATATATATGCCAAGGTATCCAACCAATAAGTGATCCAGTGTCACCCAAAACAGAGAACATACACATCAAAACCACATGTCATACCCCACAAATCATGTGCTAATGTGCTTCTGTTAGAGCAGATCAAACATGTGAATTCTCAAATGCCCAAGGTAAGTAACCAAACTTAACAATTCTATCATTAGATCATGTGTTCAAAATTTTAAGCTCACTGATGAAGTCAAATCACAATGTTTTAAGATCAACCAAATTTTAAGACAACATGAACATGCAAATTTTATTATTATTATTATTATTATTATTATTATTTTATCAAAAGAAAATGGGAAAAAGTGTATGTAAATGTGTCTTCCATACCCTCAAACTTAAATTACACATTGTCCCCAATGTGTAAATAATATGGAAAGAGCTGACCTAGGGAGATGGAGAACTATCTGGATTGACATGGCTCATAACACATCCCCAAACTCGAACTGAAGTACCCTTTTTGTCCCTAAAAACATAATACTAGAGTATCAAAGGAAAACAAAAACAAAATAAATAAAATGAAAATAAAAACAACAAGAAATAAAAGGATATGCTGTGGGGTGCCTCCCATGAGCACTAAGTTTTATGTCTTCAGCCAGATTGTGCAACAGGTCACTACTGTCCTCCAAGTGGTGTCAGTCAGGACTTCTGTTGAACAAGTGGTGCGCAGCTCTTAACCCAAGTGGTGCAAAGCCACTCCTAAAATTGCTCAACCCCTTGCAAAATAGTTTAAATCCAACAACAGATAACAACTACAATATGTATACACACATTGTAGTTGTCAAAATATATATATATATATATATATATGGGGAGATGGGGTGTGAAAACAAAAATGTGAAAAGGGGAGAAAATGGGGCATGGGGAAAAATTGTGAGGTGGGTGATAAGCTTTGAATGTTGCACATTCAAGCCCTTTAACTCGCATATGTTAATTCCTTAGCGTTGCTATTTGCTTGATTTTGTTTTGTTTTGTGTTTCAGGTTAAATACATGAGCTCCGTTGAAAATTGGACTAAAAGGGACGAGTGGGAGATTTTCTGTGCTGGTGAACGAACACAGCACACCTGTGATCGTGCGCCGGGCGATCGATCGCCCATCAGTGCGATCGTGCGCACTCAAGGTTCACTTAACCCACAAGGCGCGTTGGATAACTTAAAAGGGAATTCAAGTCTCCTAATTGAAGACCTACGGGTTTCTTAGGGTTTCTAGGTTTTTAGGGTTTTATGAGTCCCTATAAATAGGCCATTATACACTGTAAAAAGGGGCCGGTTTCCCTAGAGCGAAAATTGCACAAAAATTCCTTGGAGTTTATTCGTCAGCATGAGCGGCTAAACCCCCTTTGTGGGGTACCGATGTAACCCTCTCCAAGCACAATGGTGATTGTACTTGATTCTAGTTAATTCATTATATGTACATTGATTGCATAACTGTGAGGATTGCAACCTTTGAATTCTGTTCTTAAATTTAATGCATTTGTTATTCAATTCCAATTCGGTACTTGCGAAATTCTTATCTTGTCTTAGAATTTATTTTGCTTGTATTGAACTCAATCAATCTTATTTTCTGTGATCATACGATTGATGGTTATGCAGTGATTTTAATACACATATGATTAATAGGATTAGAAGACGGGTCGTACTACACCATAGTTTAGAGTAATTTAGGTAGACGATCCGTGCCAACAGAAGATAGGTTATACTATAACGATTAATCATATAAAACTTATTAAGGGATTTTATAGTTTATACCTAGGGAAGACGGGTCGTGCCGCATCTTAGTGGTTAGGTGAACGATCCGTGCCAACCGCAGATAAATTATTCTTATCATTTAATATGTATTTTCTTGTCATTTATAACATACATAATCATGAGCTTCTAGAATTAAATATGGTTACCATTGTTGTGCGGATTGTGGTGAAATCGGTACCTTACTTCTCTCTCTCATATATTTACTTTTAATCTTGCGTTTACTTGATGCTCTTTAATTTTACACAAACAATCAATCTCTTTTTCTTACTTAGGTTAAATTTTGTTCTTTGAATTTAATAGCGAAACCCCTACAGTCCTTGAGGTTTGACACCCTCAATATAGCCATATCCTACGGGATTCGTCCTATTGCGAGTGGTTTAATTTTATTATTGATAATTTTGGTCATGAAATTACCACATCAATTTTTGGTGCCGTTGCCGAGGACTGTTAACGGTTTAGTTATTAAATTTTAAGGATTAAGTTTAGCTTGATTTTTATTTTTGTTTTTATTTTCATATTTTCAATTTTTGCATTTAATTTCATTTTCAAGTTCACATTCAGTTCTGTAGGTGTCGCTTCTATACTTGCGATCGATCACAGCCCGTGTGTGATCGTTCACAATTCTGCTGCTACTATGTTCATTCCTCTCCCATCTGTGCGATCAAACGCACCCTAAAGTGCAATCGTTTGCCCTTTGGACAGAACCTGTTGCAGCCCCATTCCAGTGCACCTAAGGGCCGTTTGTGAGCTTTTCTTTTTAGTTTTAATTTAATTTTTTGTTTTGTTAGTTCCTGTTTTTGTTTCTAGTTTCCATTTTAATTATTGGTTTAGTTTATGTTGGGTCGCCAATCTTTGTCTTTGCCTTTAATTTCTTGTGACCCCAACATTGAACACACTCTTAGACAACTTAGAGCCGAAAGGAAATCTAATTTGCCTAAAGAAAACACCATACACCATGGCTGGCATCCTCACGTAGCTTTGCAAGATCACTACATTCCACCCACATACACTACCCCTTCATGTCTTAGGTTACCGGACATTATGGCAACCCACTATGAGATCAAGCCTAACACCATACAGAGTCTACCGACTTTCCTAGGGCTTACACATGAGAATCGTTATGACTTCCTCAGTGAATTCCAAACAATATGTTCTACCATTCAATTGACAGGATTCACTAAGGATGCCCTAAAGATGCATCTCTTTATTTTTGCCCTCAAAGATAGAGCCCAAGATTGGTTCCAATCCTTAGAGCCTGATTCCATCACTTCTTGGGATCAACTACAACAAGTTTTTCTTAAGCAATATTTTCCCATAGGAAGGACCAATGACACTAGGAGAGCCATCACTAGTATCACCCAGTACCAAGGTGAACCATTACATGAGACGTGGGAGAGGCTTAAGGATTTACTTAGATCATGTCCACACCATGCTATCCCTAAATGGCATCTAGTACAGAGTTTCTATGATGGTCTGACTAAATCTAGTAGAAGTACAGTAAATGCATTTTGTGGGGGGACATTTATGTTAAAAAGTGAAGATGAAGCATGGGCTATGTTTGAAAACTTGAGTAACAATTCTCGTCAGCAAGCTTCCAATAGACGAAGAGAACCAGCACCTAAAGCACCAAAGACGGGGTCTTTTCAAAGTAGGGCCTCCTGTAGACATGGCCACTCAAGTAGTTGATGTTATCACCAAGAAGCTGGACCAATTGATGATTGGTTTTGCTCCTAATGCTGCTCACATAAGCACCCAGCCTGAACCATGCTCATTTTGTTATAGCACTATGCATCACGTAAATAACTATCCTACTGCTATCAACTATACTGATGTCTCTAATGAACAAGTCAATACAGCTTTCTTCTGACCAGGTAATGATCCATACTCCAACACTTACAACCTGGGGTGGAGATATCATCCAAATTTCTCATGGAAGAGTCTGAATGTAGAGAACTCAGCCCCAAGGCCACACAATCAAGCTCAGTCCAATAGATAGCCCTACAACTCATCTTCCACATACTGACCTCCACATAAGCAATACCAAGCTGCACCGCCTCCTCGGTCAGACTCAAATTTTGAAGACCGGATGCTAAAATGATGGGTGACATGTCGAACAATGGTGGGTGAGGTAGATGGTAGGATAACTCACATAGTTAGATGAAATAGTGGGTGAGAGATATCTCAAATAGTAAATTCACATTCCCAATCCATTGCCAAACTAGAGACTCAAATGGGAAATGGCAACACCTCAACAGAGGAAGAAGGAAGCTTCCAATTTAGCTGATGAATCCTAAGAGGCTCTACATGGTAAATGAAGAAACCTCACATCAGCATGTTTAGTCCATCACCACATTGAGAAGCAGAAAACTGGTTGACAATCAAGTCAGAGAGAAGAAAGATGAGCATACTGAGGTTCCAGAGACTCTGCAGAAAGACAAAGGGAACCAAGTGATCAATGAAACATCTACCTCAGCTGACCCCAGTTCAGAGACACCGTATGTACCCCGAGCCCCATTCCCAGAGCGGCTCAAGGCACCTTCTCACTTTGGAAAACAATGAGATAAAATACAAGCAATGATGGAGGTGTTCAAACAAGTGAAGATCAACATTCCCCTCCTTGATGCCATTTAGCAAGTGCTTGCATACGCCAAATTCCTGAAGGATCTTTGCACTCAGAAAAGGATCCAGAAATCATATTTCCAAGAAAGTCCTCTTTACTAAGCATGTGAATTCCTTGATTCAGCACAACACTCCTCCATAGTTCAAGGACCCTGGAGCTCCTACCATTTCATGCATCATAGGATAGAAAGAAATTGATAAAGCACTCCTTGATCTAGGAGCTAGGGTAAATCTACTGCCATACTCAGTGTATCAGCAACTTGGTCTAGGGGAGCTGAAGCCTACTACAATGATTCTGCAGCTAGCTGATTGGTCTATCAAGAAAACAAAGGGAATTATAGAAGATGTTATCATCAAGGTGGATAAGTTCTTCTTTCCAGTGGACTTCATTGTTCTTGACACTGAACCTATTCCCCATCCTAAGAGGCTGATTTTGGTCATCCTTGGGCGTCCTTTCTTGGCCACAGCCAATGCATATATCAATTGCCGGACTAGAGTTATGGAAATTTCCTTTGGAAATATGAAGGTGAGGCTAAATATCTTCAATGCATTCCAGCATGCCCCTGATCAGAATGAGTGTTTCTTTATGGACAACATTGAAGAATATGTAGAAGACTTACTCCCTAGTCTCTTGGTTGATGATCCATTGGAATCTTATTTAACCCACTTTGGGTTTGAAGATTTCGACACAGACCAGTATGTTGAAGAGGTCCATGATTTGCTAGAGATAGCAAAAAGTGTAGATTTTCACCCATGGAGACCACCAAAGGAACCATTGCCTCAAACATCAAACACTACTGCCATCCCTTCCCTTGAATCTCCACCGAAGCTTGAGTTGAAGCCCTTGCCAGACAAGCTTAAATATGCCTTCCTTGGCACTAACGATACTCTTCCGGTCATTATTGCTTCAGATCTATAGAAAGACCAAGAAGATAATCTGTTAGAGGTATTAAAGGAGCATAAAGAGGCTATTGGGTGGACTGTAGCAAATCTAAAAGGAATTGATCCATCCATCTGTATGCACCGGATCCATCTAGAAGAAGGAGCCAGACACTCCCGTGAGGCACAACGTCGACTGAATCCCAACATGAAAGAGGTGGTGATGAAAGAAATAGTCAAGCTGCTTGATGCTGGCATCATCTACCCCATCTCAGACAGCAAATGGATCAGCCCCACTCAGGTAGTTCCAAAGAAATTTGGCCTTACAGTAGTGGAGAATGTAGCTGGAGAGTTGATTCCTCAACGTAAAACCACTGGATGGCAGGTTTGCATTGACAACCGGAAGCTCAAATCACACACTAGGAAGGATCACTTTCCACTTCCTTTCATTGACCAGATCCTAGAGCATTTAGCTGGCCAGAGCTACTACTGCTTCCTTGATGGCTACTTCAGATGCAACTAGGATGCTATTGACCCTCAAGACCAGGAGATGATGACGTTCACATGTCCCTTTGGCACTTTTGCTTACAGACACATGCCCTTTGGCCTATGCAATGCACCTGCCACCTTTCAAAGATGTATGATGTCAATCTTCTCCGATATGGTAGAAAAACTTTTGGAGGTATTTATGGATGACTTTTCTGTTTTTGGGTCTTCTTTTGATAACTGTCACCATAATCTTTCACTTGTTCTAAAATGTTGCAAAGAGACTAACCTGATTTTGAGTTGGGAGAAGAGTCACTTTATGGTGCAAGAGAGTATAGTTCTGGGACATATAGTATCCAAGAGAGGCATTAAGGTGGATAGGGCAAAGGTTGAGCTGATTGAAAATCTGCTGCCACCTACTTTAGTGAAGTAGATCCGCTCCTTCTTAGGGCATGCTAGGTTTTATCGGTGCTTCATCAAGGACTTCAACAAGATCTCAAGGCCCTTGTGCAGTTTGCTTACTAAGGACATCCCATTCCACTTTGATGAAGCTTGTCATGAGGCATTCCAGAAGCTCTGGTCTCTATTATCCTCCGCTCCCATCATGAAGCCTCCTGACTGGTCCTTGCCATTTGAGATCATATGTGATGCATCCGACTTTGCTGTGGGTGAAATCTTGGGACAGCGTGTGGGCAAGCTCCCTCACGTCATTTACTATGCTAGCAAGACTTTGATGGATGCTCAAGTCAATTACACAACAACAGAAAAAGAATTGCTAGCTGTGGTTTTTGCCTTGGACAAATTCAGAGCATACCTATTGGGATCCAAGGTAATTATCTACTCTGATCATGCTGCATTACGACATTTGTTGGCAAAGAAGGAGACAAAGCCCCGGTTGATTCAATGGATACTGCTGTTACAAGAATTTGACATCGAAATTCAGGACAAGAAGGGCACTGAAAATGTCGTCGCCAACCATTTGTCACGGATTCAATTTGAGCCACCGCAATCAATCCCAGTTCATGATTCCTTCCTGGATGAGCAACTGTTTGAAATCACTCCAAGAGATGATCGGTGCCAAAAAGTGCTTATTTGGACCCCTTAATTTATATTCGTTAGGCCTTTAGCATTGTTAATATTTAATCATTTTTAGTGTTTTTAGTATTTTGTGTTGTGCAGGACATTGCATTAAACCATGGCTAGCGAGGGCAAGAAAGTGGATTTCGGTGAAGAACCTGCCAAAGTGTGTTCGACCGCACTTGGTGCGTTCGAACGCACCCACGGATGCGTGCAGCACCAAGGTAGCATGCAGCCTGCAGCAGCACGGACGCATGCACCCAAAGACTACCACGACGCCACAGAAGACCACGTCGCGACGCAGCAGCCGGCCCTAGCAGTTATGTGCGTTCGAACGCAAGTGCCCTGCGGTCGAACGCACACCCATGTCAGCCCTAGCCGCCACAGCGGTTATTCGCGGTCGAACGCGGGGTGCGCGGTCGAACGCGAATAACTGGTGCGTTCGAACGCAGGTAGTGCGTTCGAACGCACTTCAGTGTCCTGCCAGCCTATAAATAGACCTCGTGCATTCATTTGTGAAGCACGTTTGGGAGGTGCCTCTAGGGCCCAAAGCCCTCTGTTTTTCACTGTAAATTCCTCCTAAATTGTCATTTATTTAATTAATGTTTTATTTTACTTTTATTTAGTCTCTTATTCCCTTTACTTTAATTTGTTTATATATATATTGTGTTTAGTTCATATTATTCTGTCATTTAATTTATGTCTATTCGTTTCAATGCATTTTAGTGACAAAAGTGTATTGATTGTTGTTTGCCAATCGCCAAACGTCGATTATCGTTGTAAATCGAGATACATCGGATATTCGCCTTCGGACCATTATCCGTTGTGACCTCTTGTAACAGTGTTTGCCTCGGGTAGATCGACAAGATTGTGTAGCAACAATAGGATATACATATGTACTTATCGATAGACGGAAATATAAACAATGCGTTAACGCTCAAAATATGCCTTGTAGCATAAATGTTAATACATATGAGCTAAGCATGTTTATATTTTAGATTAATTCATTGTGAGGTGGATTAGAGACTGTAGTTATTTTATTTCTTTATTTTATTGCTTTTTAGCTTAGTTTTATTTTATGCACGCCACGTGTTTGAAATCGGAACTAGGTTAAGGTATTCTTAGTTTAAGCACTTTAAAATTGATTTTTGACAAACACGATTCTCTGTGGGTTCGACACTCGCACTTGCACATCCACTCTATTACGATCGACTCGTGCAATTGGCGAGTACAATTAAATTTGTACATCAAATTTTGGCACCGTTGCCGGGGAATCGGTGTTTTGTTGAAATTGATTTTTCTTGCTTAGATTAATTTTATCTTTCTACTAGTTATTTTAATTGTGCATTTATTTTATTTATTTCGTGCTTTTGTATAGATAAAATCCAAAAAAATTATAAAATTTAAAAACAAAAAAATTAAGCGTTTGTTTTTTTTTAGTTTCGCTCAGCTCGAAATCAGCGCCGACAATGCGGTCGAACGCAGCTTCGCGGTCAACGCATCGCGCCATTCCAGACGTCGTGCAGCTGCGAACACCCACGCCTCGTAATAGCACGCCCTTGACGAGACACAAGGTTCTCGTTGACGCACTGCAAAATCGCCACATCTTGCCGCTGCGCGAACGTTTAGTTTTAATTTTGTTCGCTTAAATTTTATTAGCTTTTTAGTTTTTGTTTTATTTTTTTGAGTTGCTGGAAAATCAGCGCCGGATGTGCAAATAAACGCAGTATTGCGGTCGAACGACTGTGTTTATTCCAAAGACACCGCACTGGCCACCGACACACCTCGCGCGAGCGCACGCCTCGTTCCAAGTACGCAATGTGTGATACGCTCAACGCTACTTCGCTATGCTCAACGCACCGCAAAGCTCGCCACATTTTGTGCATTCATATTTGTTATCCCTGCTTTTATTTATTGTTTTTAGTTTTGTTAGATTAAATTTATTTTTATTTGTTTGATTAGTTTAATATGTTGTTAGTTTAAATTAGTTTATTATTAATTAGTTTAATGTTTTGTTAGTTTATTTATTAATTTGTTTAGTTTATTTTTATTAGTTGTAGTATTTTTATTTTTGTTAATTGATATTGTTTCATGTGGGATATTTTGAACTGTTTGGGTGAAGCATGAGTCTTCCGTTTAATATTTATGATGTTTCCCCTATCACTTTGCGCCCACATGAACCATGTTCACACTACTCCAGCCATCACCATAGTTTAGGTGATTGTCCACACTGGGACAATTTCTAATTTTTCAAATGAGCAGTTGAACACCGTTTCTCCAAATTCGGTTTGAATCAAATTCAAATATTTATAACCCGGACTGGAGCAACCATTCTTATTTTTATTTACCGCATTTTTATTTTCTTTTTGCTATTTTATTTTCCTATATATATTTTATTTGTTTCAGTTCCTAACAGCAATTAACCTTTGATGTTTGATCTTTGAGAAGAAAAGATTGCTGTTAGTTTTTGATAGGTGTTTGATGTTTAAGTTTGGGGGACGCCTTGGACTTTGCACATCGTGGTTCCTCATCCCACTGTAATGTATTTCTTGCCACATTTGGGACAATATGTCATTTAAGTTTGGGGGTGTGGACAAACATTCTCTGTCTTTTGTTTGTTTTATTTTATTTGTTTGTTTTGTTTTGCATGTATATATTTGATTTTGCCATGTATATAAAATTTTTCTTTTTGTTTGTTACTATGTTGTTGATTGGTCATGACTTACATCGTGAATCGCTTATTGCATGTCATTGGTTTGTTTAACTTGTTTGAACATTGCCTATCATTAGAAATCACAGCTTTTGATTCATGTGTTGGATTAGAGACTTCGCTTGTTTAATTGATATTTCACATGCACTAGCGATAGGAGTCGTGAGGTTTGAAATTTGACTTTGAAGTGTGCGTCTTGAAATTTTTAGGTTTTTGCGATGTGATGATGAAAACCTTGGCTTTAATAAAAAATAAAAAATAAAAAAAAAATCAATCAAAATCATAATAAAGTGAATTTTTCATTGAGTAACCGGACCTCTTGCCTGGCCAAGCAATGAGTGTTCGCGTCAAAAGATGAGAAATTGCTGCTAAAAAATTGTATGGCTAGTTTAGGCTCTGTAGCTCTTTTGACTTGAGTAAGTAAGCCTTAGGGATGTCTCTACATCTAGTGCCCTAAAACCGCCTGGTTTGGGAGTCACTGGCCCAACGCTCGTTACATAGGTCATTTAGAAGCTTAAGGGAGTCAAGCATTGCACAGCCTACACAAAAAAATTGTATCTTTCAACATAAGCCTTGGTCGTATTTATCACATTGTTTTTCCTTTGAATTTTGGGATACACGTCTTTGGAGAGTAATTGAAACCCCATGATCTTATTGTTAGTTCACTTTTCACATTATGGAGCACGTGTTGTCTCAATTTTCCAACTTTGAATGAAAAGATGTTTGGATGCCTGATGATGTGGTTCATATGTTTAACATGTTAAATCTACTAATGATGTATGAACCATGTGTTTAAGTGTTGGGCTTTGTCCATTAAGAACATAGTGCCAAATAATTGTTTGTGGGTGTCATTCCTGAAAAACCCTCACGAGACTTCACTCGTCCTCTAGGGAACTCCTAGAGGTTTAAAAGGCTTGTTGCATACGCTCAATGCAATCGTTCTCCCACGAAAGCGGACTTATGTTTTATTGTGTTTTCCGTTTTGTTTTGCTAAGGGACTAGCAAAATGTAAGTTTGGGGGTATTTGATCGGTGCCAAAAAGTGCTTATTTGGACTCCTTAATTTATATTCGTTAGGCCTTTAGCATTGTTAATATTTAATCATTTTTAGTGTTTTTAGTATTTTGTGTTATGCAGGACATTGCATTAAACCATGGCTAGCGAGGGCAAGAAAGTGGATTTCGGTGAAGAACCTGCCAAAGTGCGTTCGACCGCACTTGGTGCGCGCACTCCACGGATGCATGCAGCACTAAGGTCGCACGCAGCCTACGCAGACGGACGCGACGCACCAAAGACTGTCAAATTGTGTATATTTGACCCTTTAACTTATATTTGTTAGGCCTTTAGCCTTGTTAATTTCTAATATTTTTGGTGTTTTTAGTGTTTTGAGTTGTGCAGGTCTTTACAACAAAAGTTGGCCACAAGAGAGCAAAAGACACTAAGTGAGGAATTGGACCCCCTGCTAGTGCGTTCGACCGCACTTGAGTGCGTTCAACGCACTTGCGATCGACGCAAAGACACGTCGGCCTTGATGCCGTCGGCCAGCGTGTCGCGCGGGTGCCCTAAGTCCATCGCTTGACCGCGCGTTCACGGTTCTATGCGTCGAGCGCACATTGTGCGATCGAGCGCACAACTCGAGTAATGCGTTGAACGCACATCCTCCTTAAATAGGACCCAAGGCTTTTGGTCGAAAACACACTTCGTTTGGGCGTTTTTGGAGAGCATTTTGCTTCGCATTTGGCTTGCTCCGCCCTTTTTAGTTGTAAACTTTTCTTTTAATTTAATTTTAATGCATTATTTCAATTCATTTATGTTTTGTTGTTCAATGGGTGGCTAAAATCTTCAACTTAGGTTGAAGATGAAGCCTCACCCTTAGTTTAAATTTCGTGCTTTTACATTTTATGCTTATTTTCCGTTATTCAATTCCGCATTCGTCATTTAATTTCTGTGACAAATAATTGAATGGTTGTGTGTGTTGATGCATTGATAGTTGTCCGGTGATGTGTTCCAAGCCGGGTGCACAACATGTTTGGTTGTGATTCAATATCCGTGATCCAAGGATACAGTGGATGATTTTATCCATAATCAATACTCGTTGTAGCTCCTTAACGGTAAACACATTATTCGGTTTGACTTGTGTCAATTACCACAATAGAGTGTGTTGAAGGGTTTAATGTTTAAAAAACGGAAAATGAGTGTTTAATGTATTTAGCTTATTCTTATTGGGTGAGGTTCATCTTTAACCTTAGTTATTTTTATCCCTGCAATTTCAGTTTAATTTTATTTCTGCATTTTTTTATTGTTCGAAATCAACCCTCTTTGGGACTAGGTTAAAATACGTTTAATTTAGGAGTTGTATTAGTTTTTATTTACAAAAACGCCTTCTCGTGGTTCGACCTCGCATTTCACGCGCACTTTATTGCACGATAGTACACTTTAGTATTATTTTGATACGATCAAATTTTGGCTGCCGGGTTGTTTTGTTTAGAAATTAATATAATTTTTAGATTGGTGTATACCGAACGCATCGCCGCATCCGTAACGTTCGCTAGAACGCGCTACGCATCTGGTGAGCAAAGGCCCTCCGACATAGACGTAGTAGGTTGCTGAACGCACTGAGTTGCGAACGAACGCATTTTGCGAAATCGCCACACTCTTGTCGCTGCGAATCTAACGCACCGACTGGCTTTGAAGCGCACTGCTCGTGATCAAAGATACCGTAAGAGATGTTCAGCTTTTGTTTTCTTTTTGTTTTGATCAATTGTTAGGCTTAGTTTAATTGATGTAATTGCTAATTTTGAGTACATTGTTTGGTGAGTTTAATGTGTCTAGTTTTTATTTGTTTTAGTAGTTTAAAAATTTTTGTGCATGTGTTTAGTTAATAACCTTGTTAGTTGGAATTTGTAGTTGTTTATTTTATTTTGGTTTTCCTGTTTAGGTAGTTTTGTTCTCTGTTTTATTAACTATTCCGTTCTGTTTTTCTGCATCCTTTTTGCTTTGATCTATTTTGATTTGTAGCTTTTGGTAATTTTAAGTAGTTTTCATAGCTAGCTTTGCCATCTTGTTGTTTGTTGTTTTTCTTCCTTTGTTTTTCTTTATTTTTCCAGCATTGTTTACTTTCCTAGTTTATTGTTCTTTGCTTTGTAGTTTAGTTAAATTTTCGTTGGTTTATGCTTGGTCGAAGATCCGTGAACTTAGAGTTAACATCTTTAGATCCCGACTTAGAAAGAACACTTAGGGAGCACGTAGAGCTCAAGTGGAGATGGGAGACAATCGGAGAATTCCTAGAGCGGAGGAGCACGAAGAGCACCACGATGCAAGAGACGGAACGGGAGCAGAGAAGAGCATATGGACGTGGATCACACGACGTCACTTAGGAATTGTTCGCACTCATCTGCGGTCGGGTTCCCATTCGTATTGTGTTACCACCGATTTAATGCAACCCATTACGATCTTAAGCCACACGTAATCCAGATGTTACCCTCGTTTCTTTACTTAGATCACGAAAACCCCTACTCGCACGTTAAGAAATTCAAAAACATTTGTGCGACCACCAAATTCCAGAATTTTTCGAGGAATCATCACCTCGACTCTTTCCGTTCTCACTTCATGATAGAGCTACGGAGTGGTTGGATTCCTCTACTGCTCCATCACATCCACAGGAAGAACTGTTGAAGCGTTCTACAACAAGTTTTTCCCAATGTCCAAAGTAAATGAGGCAAGAAAGGAATTAGTTCATTTACTCGGGATGAAGATGAGAAGTTCTCTCAATGTTGGGCAGTTTAAAGACACCCGATGAAGTGTCCCCTCATGGATATGAGAAATGGCGTTTAGTCCAATTCTTCTACCAAAATGTCTCACCCAACCGTAGTATGATTGAGCTGATGAATGGGGGAGCATTTCTCAACTTAACGGGCGATGCAGCCTACAAGGCTCTGGAGAAGATTGCCGACAACTCCCAACACTGGGACTTCACGAGTTGTCGAGATAAATCAGCCCGAACCCCTAAGAAAGGAGGCATCCTAGAGTCAAAAGGAGAAACGGAGTTGGCACAGAGGATGGATGCCATCGTTCAAAGATTGGATGCCTTGAGTGTAGGGAAGTCAAGAATGCGGCAAACACCTTTCCTATTGAGAGGTTCTCTCTGTATAGCCCCATGCACCAAAGCAGAATTGTCCATCGATGATGATTTATTCGAGATGGAACAAGTGAACGATTCAATAATTTTCAAAAGCCATCAAGTGGGCCATATTCTGAGACGTACAACCCGGGGTGGAGGAACCACCCTAATTTCTCGTGGAAACAGAATCAACCCATCACAAATCCAGGAGGAGCTCCTCATGCTCAAAATCACTATCCTCCAGGGTTTTCTGCTCCTTACCAAAATCATGGGCCTTCGGCTCCGCCAAATCATCATCATCTTACCAAGCCCCACCCAAATCCCAACCTCATCTACCCCATCCTTTGGAAGAGACCATGAGAGAATTCATGAAAATGGTGGTCAATCAATCGGTGATGTGAGGCAATCCACCATTGGTGAACACCCAGCGATCGCTAAGTTAGAAATGCAGATGGGACAACTAGCATATCACCTAGGTGAGAGGGATAAGGAAAGCTCCTAGTCAAGTAAATAACCCAAGGCAAGCCACGGTGGAAATTCCTCCAATCAGAGCATGTAGCTATTGTCACTCGAGGTGGAAGAGAGTACAATAAGGTGGTAAACCCAAGAAGTGAGGAAGAAGAGCGAAAGAAGAAGAAAAGAGAAAGAAGAAGGGGTGACAACCAAAAGGAAGCAGATCTTGAGCCATCTATTGTCACCCAAGAGATTAAGAAACCTCCTAGGGCGCTTGTGCCAAAAGCACCATACGAAGATTACAAGCGCCTAAGAATGGAGGAGATTAGAGGACATTCTGGAGGTGTTCAAGCAAGTCCAAATAAACATTCCTTTTTGGACGCCATCCAGCAAATCCTTCCTATGCCAAGTTCTTAAAGGACTTAGTCACGTGAAGAGGAAAAAACGAATGTCCCTAAGAAGGCATTCATGACCGAAAGCGGTCGACTATCCTACGCAAGTTACCCCTAAAGTATAAGGACCTGGATGTCCTACAATCACTTGCATGATAGGAGTTAGCCAGATTGAGAGGGCACTATTGGATTTAGGAGCGAGTGTAAACTTGTTACCCTACTCAGTCTACTTGCAGTTAGGGCTAGGCGAGCTGAAGCCCACAACCATGACACTGCAACTTGCTGACCGGTCTGTGAAGGTTCCACGGGGAATAGTTGAGGGCGTTCTAATTAAGGTAGATAAGTTTTACTTCCCGTGGATTTCATTGTGTTGGACACGGAGCCGTCCGGATGGTAGGGACCTAGATTCTGTGATTCTAGGGCGACTGCTTTTAGCTACGGCCAATGCCCTAATAAATTGTAGGTCGGGGGTAATGAAGATTTCCTTTGGAAATATGACGGTGGAGCTAAATATTTTTCACATCAGGAAGCAACCACTTGATTATGACCAGATGAATCAAGTATGCTTGATTGAGGAGATAATGGAGGATGTTGTAGAAGAATCAAGCATTGAGGACCCCCTGGAAGCATGCCTTGCTCAATTTGGTGAAGACTTGGACATGGATAAACTTATGGGCAGGCAGATGCACTTTGAAGACAACTCCTTGGAGAACATTGAAAAGAAGGAGGCAGTGTACTGATTCCCAAAAGAAGGAACTTAAGCCTTTACCGGATAATCTTAAGTATAAGTTCCTAGGACCAGCTGAGTCGTTGCCTGTCATCATAGCTTCCGATTTGATAGATGCTCATGAGGAGAAATTGATAGGAGTTTTGAGAGAACATAAGGAAGCTATAGGATGGACGATTGAGGACATCAAGGGAATCAGTCCCTCGTTGGTTATGCATAAGATACACTTGGAAGAAGATTCTAAACCATCGAGGGAACCACAAAGAAGACTCAACCCAGCAATGCAAGAGGTTGTGAGAGCTGAAGTGATCAAGTTATTGGATCTTTGGGATCATCTATCCCATTTCGATAGCAAATGGGTGAGCCCGACATATCGTGCCCAAGAAGGGTTAACGGTAGTAACGAATAAGGACAACGAACTGGTACCAACTCGTATTCATCGGGTTGAGAGTTTGTATAGACTACCGAAGCTGACGCCGCCACCAGAAAGATCACTTTCCTCTTCCATTCATTGACGGATGGTGGAGCGTTTAGTGAGCACGAGTACTCGCTTCCTAGATGGTTATTCAGATATAATCAGATTCCGGACCCGAAGACCAAGAGAAGACGACTTTTACTTGTCCGTTTGGGACATTCGCCACCGTCAGATGCCGTTTGGTGTAATGCACTGCTACTTTTCAGCGTGCATGATCGATCTTTTCCGACATGGTAGAGCGGATTATGGAGATTTTCATGGATGACTTCTCCGTCTTTGGGTCCTCTTTCAGAGTGTCTTGACCGTCTCACTTTGGTGTTAGTGAGATGTAAAGAGAAAACCTTGTGCTTAATCGGGAAAAATGCCATTTTATGGTTAAGCAAGGTATTATCTTGGGGCATGTCATATCTCGGAGAGGCATTGAGGTTGACAAGGCAAAGGTAGATTTGATATCTAACCTTCCACCCCGCATCGTGAAGGAAATTCGTTCCTTCCTGGGCCATGCAGGGTTCTATAGGCGATTCATCAAGGATTTCAGAAGATCGCCGCACTTTGTGTAAGTTGTTGGCCAAGGATACCCGTTTGAATTCAATGAAGAATGTTTGGAAGCATTCGGCTCGAAGAAGATTCGACGTCCACACAGTTATTAGACCACCCGGTTGGGGTGAACCTTTGAGATCATGTGTGACGCATCAGATTATGCAGTTGGAGCTGTTTTGGGGCAGCGTATTGAGAAACTTCCCCATGTGATTTATTATGCGAGTAGGACTCTAAACGACGCGCAACTCAATTACTCCACCACGTAAAAGGAGTTGTTGGCCGTCGTTTTTTATGCTAGACAAGTTTAGGTCCCTATCTGTTGGGATCTAAAATCATTATCTTTTCGATCACGCTGCATTGAAATATCTTTTCTCCAAGAAAGATGCTAAATCCCGTTTGATTAGATGGATTCTGTTGCAAGAGTTCGATTTAGAAATCCGGGATAAGAAAGGGAGAGAATGTGGTGGTGATCATTTGTCAAGGTTGACCATAGACTTCACCAAGACACCACACCCATCTCGAGACCTTTCACGATGAGCAATTGATGCACATTGCTCACAATCCCACACCTTGGTTCGGCAACTATCTTGTTACCGACCAAATGCCTTTGCATTGGGGAAACAAGATAAAGTTAAATTTTATCCAAGGTGAAAAATTTTCGTGGGGCGATCCTTATCTTTTCAAGTATTGTCCGATCGGATCATTAGGAGATGTGTACTGAAGTTGATCAAAATAATGTCATCTCCTTTTGTCATGATCACGCTTGTGGTGGCCATTTCGATTGCAAATAAGACCCTGCAAAGATTTTGCGGTGGATTTTATTGGCCCACCTTGTTTTTCAGCGCTCGTGCGTGTGCATCCATCTGTGGGAGCTCGCAACTCGAGTATTTCGAAGAGGAACATGATGCCCCTCAATCCCATATTGGTAGTTGAGATTTTTGATGTATGGGGCATCGATTTCATGGGACCTTTCCCAAACTCCTTTGGGTTTCTATACATTCTTGTTGTGGACTATGTGTCCAAGTGGGTGGAGGCGATGGCGTGCAAGACTAATGACCACGAGTTGTGGTCAAATTTTTGAAGGACACGATTTTCGCTCGGTTTGGTACACCTAGAGCGATCATCGATGATGGGGCGCATTTACGCAGCGAATTTTTGAGCGGTGATGAAGAAGTATTTCATCACTCACAAGGTTGCCACCCTTACCACCCAGACGAGTGGGGCGGTTGAAGTGTCAATCGGAAATCAAACATATTTTGGAGAAGACTGTGAATCCTAGCGAAAAGATTGGTCTTCCCGATTGAATGACGCTTTATGGGCGTATAGGACGGCATACAAGACACCGATTGGGATGTCACCCTATCGGTTGGTTTACGGAAAGCTTGTCATCTTCCCGTTGAGTTGGAGCATAGAGCTTCTTGGGCCATCAAGCGGCTAAACTTCAATTTTTGAAGGTGGCTCTCAAAGGAAGCTACAACTCACGTAATTAGAGGAGCTAAGGAATGATCGTATGACAGTTCATTGAAATACAAAGAACATATGAAGAAGGTTCACGACGAACATCTTGAGGAGATCTTTTGAACCAGTCAAAAGTCATACATACAATTCTCGGTTGCATCTTTTTCTGGCAAGTTGAAATCACGATGGGCGGACCTTTCATTATTAGGACTGTATTTTCACATGGCGCCATCGAGATAGAGGATCCAACGAATGGTACCACATTTAAGGTGAATGACGAGGTTAAAACCATTCTTGGCATTGAGGAGTCCAGACGTTGAGGACACTCTTATGGAGGATCCGATTTATTCGGACTAATTGACATCATGAGTCTGGCTGAAGACGTTAAACTTAGCGCTTGTGGGAGGCAACCCTCATTATTTTTCCTTGTTGATTTTGTTTGTTTGTTTGTTTTGTTTTTCGGGTTGAGTGTTTGCCATCCAAGTTTGGGGAGCTTCTCTTACTTACCTCACTTGCGACATCCCTGGTATTGTATTTACGGGCACATTGGGGACATTGTGCCATTTTAGTGTGGGGGTAGGGTAGACACTATCTTTTTGCATATTTGTTGTTTTGTGTACAAATTTTTAAATTTTTTCTGTGTACATATTTGTTATTGATTGACATGACTTATCATAGCTGTGGATTGCGTATCATTGGTGTGTTTTTAACTTTGATTAAACACCTCATATCTGTAGAAATCCCAGTGTCAAGTCATATGTTGAATTAGAGAGACTTCACATGTTTACTCCATTTTATTCACATGCACCGGCATAGGTTACGTGGGGTATGAAATTTGATTTGAGAAGTGTTGTTCTTGAGATTTGTGGGTTGTTGTGATGTGTGATGATAAACCTTGGCAATTAAAAAAAAATTTCATCACAAGTTGAGTTTTTCATTGAGTAACCGGAACTCTTGCCTCATTAAGCAAAGAGCGTTCGCGTAAAAAGATGAGAATTCTTACACAAGTGATTGTATGGCTAGTTAGACTTTGTAGCTCTTTTGACTTGAGTTATTAAGCCCTTAGGGATGTTTCTACATCTAGTGCCCTAAAGCCGTCGGCTTGGGAGTCACCGCCCAACACTCGTTACATAGGTCATTTAGAAGCTTAAGGAGTCAAGCATTGCATACTCAAAAAAAAAAAAAAAAAAAATTTAAGCCTTGGTTTTTTTAACACATTGCAATCCTATGAATTTCGAGAAGCACGTCTTTTGAAAAATTGAAACCCCATGAGCATATGTCGGTCACTTTGCACCTTTTTGGAGCATGTTTTGTCTCGATTTTTCAGCTATGGTTTGATTGTTGTTTGGAGGCCTTAATGATATGGTTTGTTTGCTCACAATTGTTAAAATTGCTAATGATATATGAACCATATGCATGTGTAAAAGGCCTTGTCTCCAAAAACATTGTGTCATACAAATTGTTTGTGGGTGTCATTCTGAAAAACCTCACGAGATTTCACTGCCTCTAGGGAATTCCTAGAGGTTTAAAAGGCTTGTTGCATATGCTCAATGCAATCGCCTCCCACGTAAAGCGGACCTATGTTTGTTTTGTTTTTCGATTCTTGTTTTGCTAAGGGACTAGCAAAATGTAAGTTTGGGGTATTTGATCGGTCAAATTGTGTATATTTGACCCCTTTAACTTATATTTGTTAGGCCTTTAGCCTTGTTAATTTCTAATATTTTTGGTGTTTTTAGTGTTTTGAGTTGTGCGTGTCTTTACAACAAAAGTTGGCCACAAGAGAGCAAAAAGACACTAAGTGAAGAATTGACCTCAAGTGCGCTCGATCAAGACTTGGTGCGCTCGAACGACTTGCAAATGAACGCAAAGACACGGTCGAGCAAGACTGGCCAGCTTCGCCAGACGCGCTGGTGCCCTAGGAGTCCATCGCTCAAGACGCGCCGCTACTTTCTATGCGGTCGACGACATTGCGATCGAACGCACAACTCAAGAGTACGCTCAACGCACTCTCCGCGCTCAACGCACTCAGAGGAAATTTTGCCTATAAATAGGACCCAAGGCTTTGGTCGAAAACACACTTCTTTGGGGGCGTTTTGGAGAGCATTTTGCTTCGCTTGGCTTGCTTCACTTTTTAGTTGTAAACTTTTCTTTAATTTAATTTTAATGCATTATTTCAATTCATTTATGTTTTGTTGTTCAATGGGTGGCTAAAATCTTCAACTTAGGTTGAAGATGAAGCCTCACCCTTAGTTTAAATTTCGTGCTTTTACATTTTATGCTTATTTTCCGTTATTCAATTCCGCATTCGCTATTTAATTTCGTGACAAATAATTGAATGGTTGTGTGTGTTGATGCATTGATAGTTGTCCGTGATGTGTTCCAAGCCGGGTGCACAACATGTGTTTGGTTGTGATTCAATATCCACCGTGATCCAAGGATACAAGGATGATTTTATCCATAATCAATACTGCTGTAGCTCCTTAACGGTAAACACATTATTCGGGTTTGACTTGTGTCAATTACTACAATAGAGTGTGTTGAAGGGTTTAATGTTTAAAAAACAGAAAATGAGTATTTAATGTATTTAGCTTATTCTTATTGGGTGAGGTTCATCTTTAACCTTAGTTATTTTATCCTGCAATTTCAGCTTTAATTTTATTTCTGCATTTTTTATTGTTCAAATCAACCTCTTTGGGACTAGGTTAAAATCGTTTAATTTAGGAGTTGTATTAGTTTTATTTACAAAACGCCGTTCTCGTGGTTCGACCTCGCATTTTCACGCGCACTTTATTGCACACGGATTCGCTTGCGAGTATTATTTTGATAATGATCGCACGCAGCAGTCGTCCTACTTGAGTTATGTGCGTTGAGCATAAGTGCCCTGCGGTCGACGCACCCATGTCACCTCTTGCATACATTATTGGTTATTGCGAATAAGCGACGCGACCTCGTGCATTCATTTGTGAAGCACGTTTGGGAGTGCCTCTAGGGCCCAAAGCCCTTTGTTTTTCATCAGAATTCCTCATAAATTGTCATTTATTTAATTAATGTTTTATTTTACTTTTATTTAGTCTCTTATTCCCTTTACTTTAATTTGTTTATATATATATTGTGTTTAGTTCATATTATTCTGTCATTTAATTTATGTCTATTCGTTTCAATGCATTTTAGTGACAAAAGTGTATTGATTGTTGTTTTGCCAATCGCGTCGACTATCGTTAAACCGGAGATACATCGGATATTCGCCTTCGGACCATTATCCGTTGTGACCTCTTGTAATGATGTTTGCCTCGGGTAGATCGACAAGATTGTGTAGCAACAATAGGATATACATATGTGCTTATCGACAGATGTAAATATGAACAATGCGTTAACGCTCAAAATATGCCTTGTAGCATAAATGTTAATACATATGAGCTAAGCATGTTTATATTTTAGATTAATTCATGGTGAGGTGGATTAGAGACTGTAGTTATTTTATTTCTTTATTTTATTGCTTTTTAGCTTAGTTTTATTTTATGCACGCCACGTGTTTGAAATCGGAACTAGGTTAAGGTATTCTTAGTTTAAGCACTTTAAAATTGATTTTTGACAAACACGATTCTCTGTGGGTTCGACACTCGCACTTGCACATCCACTCTATTACGATCGACTCGTGCAATTGGCGAGTACAATTAAATTTGTACATCAAGAGAACCACCGTGGTATTCTGACATCATTAATTATCTAGCCACGGGTCAGACTCCTCCTCATTGGTCTAAGCAAGACAAGGACCGCTTCTTCAAGCAAGTCCGATTCTACTTTTGGGAAGATCCGGAGTTGTTCAAATCTTGCATGACCAAATAAAATATTTTGCCACTCTCTAGCTTGTGGGGGTCATTTCAATGCCAAGAAAACTGTAGGCAAGGTTCTACAATGCGGATTCACATGGCCGACTTTGTTCAAAGACGCCTACGACTTTTGCCGGGCTTGTGAGAGATGTCAACGCCTAGGAGCTATGTCTCAGAGAGATATGATGCCATTGAACCCCATTATCATAGTCAAAAGTTTTTATGTCTGGGGTATCGATTTCATGGGCCCCTTTCCACCATCTTTTGGGTATGAGTACATTCTGGTTGGGGTAGACTATGTTTCTAAATGGGTTGAAGTAGTGGCCACCAAGACTAACGATCACAAGGTGGTAGTGAAATTCATCCAAGCCAACATCTTCAGCAGATTTGGTACTCCCCGAGCCATCATCGGTGACGGAGGCAAGCAATTTTGCAACTGATTCCTCAAAACCTTGCTTCTCAAGTACTCCGTTACACATAAGGTAGCCACCCCCTACCATCCTCAGATTAGTGGCCAAGTAGAAGTTTCCAACCGGGAAATCAAGCATATTCTGGAGAAGACAATTAGGCCAGACCGCAAGGATTGGTCCTTGCGCCTCAATAATGCATTATGGGCCTACCACACAGCTTACAAGATGCCGATTGGAATGTCACCGTACCGGCTGATTTATGGAAAGGCATGTCACCTCCTTGTGGAACTGGAGCACAAGGCTTTGTGGGCAATCAAGCAGTTCAACTTTGATATGCAAGCAACCGGCTCCCACTGAAAGCTTCAGTTAACAGAGTTGGAAGAGCTGCGAAACAATGCATATGACAACTCTAAGATTTACAAGGAGAAGACAAAGGCTTTTCATGACCGGCACATTAGGCCTAAGACATTTGAGCAGGACTCACAAGTATGGCTTTTCAACTCCAAACTCCGGCTCTTCCCGGGTAAGCTCCGCTTCAAATGGGATGGCCCTTTCACGGTTATTTTAGTATCTCCACACGATGTAGTTGAGTTGAGGGACCGAAGGGACGGCAACATTTTCAAGGTGAATGGTCAAAGACTAAAGCCCTGCATTCAGAATCCCTAGCCAAGTACAGACGTGGAATCTATCAAGTTGACAGATCCCATTTATTTGTGTTAAAATGCAGTGAGCCGTTATGGGGGCGTTTGAGTAGTCCTAAATCTCAAACGCCTCTGTCCAATCCAGTGGTACTGATGCCACTGAGAGGTAAATTTTTTGTTTTACTTTCTGTTTTTCGTTACTTTTGTTGTTTTTCATTTTTAGTTTTTTATTTTTATTTTTTTTATTTCACTTATTTTATGTAGTTTCATTCTTTTCTCTTATTTTTATTTTGATTTTTATTTTTCTTAAGTTTGATTCGTGCACAGTGGGAAATAACACACTGAGGAAGCGAACGATCGCACCTCCTGGGAGATCGTTCGCAGAAGTCTCCTCAGTAGTGCTATAGACACTGAGGAAGAGAACGTTCGCACCCCTAGGGAGATCGTTCGCCAAAACCCTTTCCAAAGTGCTAAACACACTGAGGAGGCAAACGATCGCACCTCTTGGGATGATCATTTGCCCCCTCGCCATGTGCCCAAGGACGAATGTTCGTTCCCCCGGCCACACATGCACCTCAGCAGAAGGGTGATCATTCGCCCATACTGGGTGATCGATCGCCCTCGAGGAGAGTATCTCACGTGACCTATTTAGGTCACTTTCCCCTTTTTTCCCCCATCACTTTCACCTACCCCACACAATCCCCCTTCACACCGTCTACTCTCCACGACTCACGAACTTCCCCCAACCACCACAAATCACCACCACTCACGGCAACCGCCAGCCCATACACACCATCTCCGGCCACCACATTCCTCCCCACCGCACCATTTTTCATCTCCCCTCATTCCATTATATTCTTCCCCAACCTTCACAACCCCATTTTCATAGTAACCTTTTTGCAATTTTTGACAACTGCACGCTATTTGTACAAGCGTGTAGTTGCCTCTGGGTTGGTTTTTCTTTCTTTTGCAAGGGGTTGGAAATTTTTGGAGGTTGGCTTTTACTTCTTGGTTTGAACATTGCACACCACCTGTTCGACAAAAGTTCTGAGTGAAGCCAAGATGCATCAATCCACCTCCCAAGCTTCAAGCTCCCATGCCCAATCCTCCCATCCAACTTTTGCGCAATGGGAGATCATTTTTGAGACGGAGTTTGACATCAACGGTGACTTCAAAAATTTTGAAGCCACCCAATGGGTGGTCAAAGAGTTCAAACGCCGTGGGTTGAAGAAGTTGTTCAAACCCGTCACCTCCACGGCCTACACAAGGTTGGTTGTCCAATTCTATTCAAACCTCTCTAGGGATTGCAATAGGCCGGGCACCCTGTTCTCTACCGTTCAAGGGAAGCAAGTGGAGGTGACCACTTCGGATATTGCCGCCGCACTTCATTGCAATGATGAACACCCGCCTACTGATGCACAATTAGATGAACAGTAGGAGCCTTTCTATGTCTTCGAGATAATTGAAGACATGTGTGCCAGGCAATATGCCAATGAAAAATGGAATGCAGGTAGCCGGTCCAAATTGCCTCAACAACTCTTGCTTGTGGATTCTATTTTGTAGCGGAATGTGTGCCCGTTGGGACATAGGTCACAGAGGTGTGACCAGTTCCTTCAAGCACTGTACGCCTTCCATAAAGGCCACTAGTATTCAATCGCGTCAATCATTTGGAACCAACTTCACAAGTTTTGGGATTGGGTGATTGCGCGCAGGGCCACCACCACAAAGTCATGCAGGCTCCCATTTCCGTTCCTGCTCACATACATCTTAAAGAAAAAAGGTATAAAGGGGACCCCCGAAGATGGACCGATCAAAAAACATCTGTTCTTCGGTAGAAACCAGTGGAACCACTGCCTGTCACATATGCCAGAAGGTGTTGGGATGCGAATCCTTGCTGATGAAGGAGGTGAAGTCGTAGAACATATGGAAGAGGATGCACTAGCACCGCAGCAAGGTGGGAGAGTTGACTCTGTGGTTATTAGCCGCACTGAGTATGATTTCTTGAGCAGTGCCCATCAGCGCATGGACAGGCTTGAGGAGCACTTTGCCACTATGGAACAATAGTTTGTTACACAAGCCAACCTGCTCAAGGCCATTTTAGACCGACTACCACCCGCTGCAGGAGCATCATCTTCTATCCCACCTGGGGAGTGGCAATGAGCAGTTGCACCGTCTGACTGAAGACGTTAAACTTAGCGCTCATGGGAGGCACCCTACAGTATATCCATTTATTTCTTGTTGTTTTTATTTTACCTCTATTTTTATTGTCTTTTTTTTTTCCCGTATTACTTTTGTGTTTTATATTCAGAGACAAAACTAAAGGGTACTTCGGTTCAAGTTTGGGGGTGTGCTATGAGCCATGCTAGTCCAGACAGTTCTCCAACTTCCAAGTTAGCTCTTTCCATGTAGTTACACATTGGGGAAAATGTGCAATTTAAGTTTTGGGGTATGGGAGATACACTTTCACACACCTTGTCTCACTTTAAAAATAAAAATAAATAAATAAATAAATAAATAAAATTTGCATGTTCATGTTGTCCTTAAATTTTGGTTGACCTAAAAATTTGTGATTGATTTCATCAATGAGCTTAAAATTTTGAACACATGATCTGATGTTGGATTTTTTTTTTTAAGTTTGTTACTTACTCTAGGCATTTGAGAATTCACGTGTTTGATCTGCTCTGACACAAGCGTATTAGCACATGATTGGTGAGGTATGACATGTGGGTTTAATGTGTATGTTTCTATGTTTTGAGTGACACTGGGTGACTTATTGGTTGGGTACATTGGCATAAATAAATAATAATAATAATAAAATAAAAAAAAATTTTGACCATTGATAAACTTTTCATTGAGTAATTGGGCCTCTTGCCTCAAAGCAGTGAGCGCTCACGTCAAAAGGTGAAGAGGTTTGACGTGGTTAAATTTTTTTTTAAAAAAAAATTGGTGATAATCATTGATAAACTATTCACTAAGTAACTGGGCCTCTTGCATCAAAGCATTGAGCATTCACGTCAAAAGGTGAGGAGTTTTGATGTGGTTAACATTACGGCTAGTTTAGTTTCGTAGCGTTTTTTACATGAGTTAGTAAGTCCTCAATGGTGTCTCTACACCTAATGCCCTAAAACCATCTGGTTTGGGAGTCATTGGCTCAACACTCGTTACATGGGTCAATTAGAAAGCTTAAGGGAACTGAACATTGCAGAGCCTAATAATAAAATAAAGAATCAAGAAAACATGCCATTGTTGTTCATTCTGATAGGACTTCTAGTGAATCTTGAGATATAGAGACATTGCACATTGAATTTGTTTGGAAGCTTCATAGTCTTGTGCTAGTTCACTTTACACTGTTTCGAGCTTGTGATGCCTTAGCTTGCCTGTTGTAAGTAATTAGACTTTAATTTCCAATTCATTGTGAAGATGGAGTTTAATCTTTTAAGCTTGCTAATGAATGAAATCCTGGGTTTGAGTGATGCTTTAATTTTTGGATAACATGAACTGTGCACAATGTTTGTGGGTATCATTTCTAGAAAACCCTCACGAGACTCCACTCATCCTCTGGGAAAATCCTAGGGGTTTAAAAGGCTTGTTGCATATGCTAAATGCAACCGTACATCCCACAAAAGCTGGATTTATCTTTTAATGTTTTTCATTTTATTTTATGTTTTGTATTGCTAAGGGACTAGCAATATGTAAGTTTGGGGGTGTGATAAGCGCCGAATGTTGTACATTCAAACCCTTTAACTCGCATATGTTAATTCCTGAGCGTTGTTATTTGCTTGATTTTGTTTTGTTTTGTGTTTCAGGTCAAATACATGAGTTCCGTTGAAAATTGGACTAAAAGGGACGAGTGGGAGCTTTTCTGTGCTGGCGAACGATCACAGCACATCTGTGATCGCGTGCTGGGTGATCGATCACCCATCAGTGCGATCGTGCGCACTCGGGGTTCACTTAACCCGGCAGGCGTGTTGGACAGCTTAAAAGGGAATTCAAGTCTCCTAATTGAAGGGGGAAAACTAACCTACGGGTTTCTTAGGGTTTCTAGGTCTTTAGGGTTTTATGAGTCCCTATAAATAGGCCATTATACACTATAAAAGTGGGCAAGTTTCCTTAGAGCAAAAATTGCACAAAAATTCCTTGGAGTTTATTCGTCAGCATGAGCGGCTAAACCCCATTTGTGAGGTACCGATGTAACCCTCTCCAAGCACAATGGTGATTGTATTTGATTCTAGTTAATTCATTATATGTACATTGATTGCATAACTATGAGGATTGCAACGTTCGAATTCTGTTCTTAAATTTAATGCAATTGTTATTCAATTCCAATTCGGTACTTGCGAAATTCTTAACTTGTCTTAGAATTTATTTTCCCTGTATTGAACTCAATCAATCTTATTTTTTGTGATCATAAGATTGATGGTTATGCAATGGTTTTAATACACATATGATTAATAGGATTAGATAGACCATGCTTAGGGAAGACGGGTCGTACTACACCATAGTTTAGAGTAATTTAGGTACACGATCTGTGCCAACAGAAGATGGGTTATACTATTCCGATTAATCATATAAAACTTATTAAGGGATTTTATAGTTTATACCTAGGGAAGACGGGTCATGCCGCATCTTAGTGGTTAGGTGGATGATCCGTGCCAACCGAAGATAAATTATTCTTATCCTTTAATATGTATTTTCTTGTCATTTATAACATACATAATCATGAGCTTCTAGAATTATATATGGTTACCATTGTTGTGCGGATTGTGGTGAAATCGGTACCTTACTTCTCTCTCTCATATATTTACTTTTAATCTTGCGTTTACTTGATGCTCTTTAATTTTACACAAACAATCAATCTCTTTTTCTTACTTAGGTTAAATTTTGTTCTTTAAATTTAATAGCGAAACCCCTACAGTCCTTGAGGTTCGACACCCTCAATATAGCCCTATCCTACGGGATTCGTCCTATTGCAAGTGGTTTAATTTTATTATTGATAATTTTGGTTACGAAATTACCACATCAATGGGTGAGAGATTGTGGCCGGAGGCGGAATGTGGTGGGTGGTGGTTTGTAGTGGATGGGAGTGGTTGAGAGTGTGGAGAGTGCAAGTGGATGCAAGGTGCAAGGTGTAGATGAGAGCAAAGGAGAACGTGGTGCAGGGGGAAAGTGAGAGGGAGATGGGAAAACAATGAGCTAAATAGGTCACATGACCCTCTGACACGAGTGCGCTCAATCGCATATAAAGTGCGATTGATCATACCATGATTGTGTGTGTGTGAGCTGATGCCCTCGCGTGCCTAAGGTCGCACAGCGGGAGCTATGATTGATTACAATTAACATTGTGATCGATCGCTTCCACATAATGTATAGCACAATCTAAGATGTTTCTGCGCTCGATCGCACTTTATGTGCGATCAATCGCAGTAACAGAATGCCACTCCCCACTTGTGGAACTACTAAATTAACTAAAGGAAAAAAAATGAAAATCAAACGTAAAGAAAATACATAAAATTAACAAAATTTACTGCTCTTCGTGGCCTCAGTACCACTAACCTCAACAGAGGCGCTTGAGATTCTAGATTGCTCAACGCCACCATAGTAGCTTTAGTGCTACTCTTTTGGGAAGGTGCACTTGAAGTCCACCTCATGTGGCTCAGGTGCTCTTGGTGTAAAATTCACTCTAACATATGGCTTCACTCTGTGTCCATTCACCTTGAATATTTGATTTTTCTGTGGACTGTGAACCTCCAAAGCTCCCTGTGGAAACACGTTAGTGACAACACAAGGACCAAACCATTTATACTTGAACTTACCAGGGATGAGCAAAATCTTGATTTACAAGTCCACACTTTTTGTCCCACTTGAAACTCCTTCTTGGCATGGTACTTATCATTATCAATCTTGGTTCTTCACTTATTGAGTTTGTTATTTTCATTTGCCTTATGCCTCAACTCCTCAAGTTCCTTCAACTGTTGCTTCCTTTTAGCACCTGGATGTGATGGAGAAGGTACCAAGGGTTGCACAACTTTCATGATGTCTTCAATAACATCTTCAATAATTGGCTCCTTGTCCTTCCTTGTGACATTGTGAGTAAGGGTAGCTTGCAATGGATTCATTTGATGGTCCTAAAATGTATTCTCAATAACACCTTGGATCATACAAGCATTAAAATATTCAACATCATCTTGAGGTAATTGTGATTCTTTAACCATTTACTATCATGCTCATAGTACCTTTTTTCACACAAATTTTTGTATTAGCAGTTCTCATGAAGGGCCTCCCTAAGATAATTGGTAAAGGTGATGGCATCGGGCCTTCTTCCATATCCAAGACAATAAAATCAACAGGTAAAATGAATTTACCTACTTTTACCAAGACATCCTCAAATATACCTCTTGGTCTTTTTATGCTTCTATTTGCTGGTTGCAAGGTGATAAAAGTTGGTTGTAGCTCCCCCAAACCTAGCATTTCATACATTGTGTATGGCATCAAATTGACACCAGCCCTTAGGTCCAGTAATGATCGCTCACAATCATGATCATTAATTCTACAAGGAATAGTAAAACTCCCTAGATCTTTGAGCTTAGGTGGTAACTTCCTTAACAACACCGCACTTACCTCTTCAGTTAAAGTCACTATTTCATGCTTCTAAAACTTCCTCTTGTTAGTGTAAAAATCTTTAAGAAATTTGGCATATGATGGAATTTGTTTAATTGCATCTAATAAAGGAATATTAATCTGAACTTTTCTTAATATTTAAAAAATATCAAGCAGCTTATTTTCTTTCATTGGCTTTATTAACCTTTGAGGGAAAGGTGGTGCATTCACCTTCTCCACTTCACTTACCTTGGATGTGGATGCTTCATCTGGGGATCCTTGTGATTGGACTTCAGTCTTTGGCTTTACTAACCTCCGAGGGAAAGGTGGTGGTGGATATATTGTCATCTTACTTATCTATGATTGGGCCGTTTCTTTAGTTCCTATCCTCTTGCCGCTTTTGAGAACCGTGACAGCTTTTAGTTGTTGGTGACCCCCTGGATTTGGTATTGTTTGGGCTAGAAGTTCACCCTGCTTTTTTCCACTCAGCTCCTTAGCCATCTACCCCACTGCTACTTCCAATCTTTGAATAGCTTACTCATGTTTTGCATTGGTTTGTCTTTGCTCAATCCGAAATTGCTTTTCCTCTGCCATCTACTCTCTAGGTCACTCTTCTTTGATTACTGAATTGGTTGGGCTACTTGTTGGGAGTTCCTTTGCTGCCCTTGATGGTTCAAAGCATTCTAATTGTTACTCCATGAGAAGTTGGGATGGTTTTACCAGCCTAGATTGTAGGTGTTGGAGTATGGGTTATTCTTGGGAAGATAACTATTTTGTCCCACATAGTTTGCTTGCTCTTGATCTGCAAATGAATACAAAGGGCAAGTGTTAGTAGTGTGATCAAACTGAGAACAAATAACACATACCTAGAGTGGTGCAGCTTGTTGACTAGGTGAGATGTTTTGCAAAGCCATGGCCTTGACGATCATATCTAACTTTCTATCCACAATAGCCATCTAATTTGGAGGTCCACCATTTGGATTCACTTCATACATGCCCTTGCTTTTGACTCCTAGTCTCCCTCTGGATGAGAATTGTTGGGAGTGATCACTTAACGTTTCAAAAAGCTCCATGGCTTCTTCATTGCTCTTTTCCATCAGTACACTTCCACAACCAGAATCAACAACCCCTTGTTTATGTCATTCAAACCTTCATAAAAAGCTTGTACTAGCTCATCTTGAGGTAGTTTATGATGTGGACACTTAAGAAGTAGGTCATTGAAATGTCCCCATGCTTCAAAGAATAGGTCGCCATCTCTCTATTGCCAAGATTGAATTTCTTTTCTCATCTGCCTTGTCTTTTGAGTTGGGAAGAACTTCTTCAGGAACTGATCGGTTTCAAATATTGTATATTTGACCCTCCTTCATTTACGCTTGTTAGGCTCTTAGTTTTGTTAATATCTAATGTTTTTGGTTAGTTTTGGTGTTTTAGTGTTTTGCAGGTTGTTGAATTACATTTGGGGCTAATTCCATCAACTCTGGGGCTTAAGACAGTTCGGGGAGTTTTGACAACAAATTTGAGTCGAGCGATGATTCGCACCCGATGAGTCCCACCTAAACAGTCATATCAAGAGTTGTAGAACTCCGATTGGGGTGATCTTGGTGTCTTTGGAAATCTAACTCAAAGATCTAAAAATTTGTATTTCACATGTGAGGGCTAATTCTAAAGGCAATGCCCTCGATCGCACTTGTGGACATCAGATGCAGAAATTCATGCACGAGTGCGATAGATCGTACCACGTGCGATCAAGCGCACTTAACTGACCTGGCAGTGCTGAAACCCTAAAAATTAGCCTATAAATATCCCCCTTTCTCTTGTCAACGAACCCACGTTTGGAAACGCTTGGAGGCACCCCTTGTGGCTTGAATCCTCCCTATTCATCACTGTAAAACCCTATAAACGTCATTTTATCATTTAATGCTTTTAGTTATTTTATTTTAGCCTCTCATTTCCCTCACTATGGATTTGCTTATATATATTCATGTTTGGTTTATATTTTTTTTCATTTAATTTAACGTATATTCGCTTCAATCACAATCTCGTGACAAAATTGTGATTGGTTATTGTTTATGGATCGTTTTTTAGTCCAATATTAGTTGTGATTCATCCGGGTTACATTGGATGGTTTAATCGAGTCCAATATCCGTTGTCGTCAACAACACATCGGATGATTCGATTTCGGTTCAACATCCATTGTGATCGTTTATGGGTTAATACATCAAATGATTCGACTAGATTTTGTAAAGGCAAAAGAACATGCGTAGAGCTAGGCCGTACGACGGGTGTGTGTGCTATCATGAGAATAAGACATGCATTTTAGCTTAATTGATTGATAGATGTGTGAATTAACATGCTTATATGTTGATTAAATTGTAGTGAGGTGAATTAGGGACCTTAGTCGTTTTTATTTATTTATTTTATTGCATTTTAATTAGGTTTTATCTTATGCACGCCAACTGTTTGATTTTGGGACTAGGTTAAGGTAATATTAGTTTAGGCATTTTAATTGGTTTTTGACAAACCCGATTCTCTATGAGTTTGACGCTCGCACTTGCACAACCACTTTGTTACAAACGACTCGTGCAATTGGTGAGTACTATTTTTAGTAGGACCAAATTTTGGCGCCATTGCTGAGGAATCGGTGCTTTGTTAAAACTAATTTTGTGCTTAGATTAATTTTATCTTTCTACTAGTTATTTTAAATTCAGCAATTATTTTATTTGTTTTGTGCTTTTGTATAGATAAAATCCAAAAAAAATTAAAATAGGTTTATTTGGCTGTTTTGGGCATTTGTTTAAGTTGCTAGAACCATACACTCTGTAACAGCGATCGATCACACCTCTGTTGCGATCGACCGCATTTGCACCATTCACAGCACAGTCGCGTGCCTGCGCTCACTTAGTATGCAATTGCGTGCAATTGCAGCTTTCTGACCAGGCGCAGTGCGCTTGTGCGATCGATCGCATCCTTGTTGAGATCGATTGCACCTACACCAGACTGCCACATTTTACGCTTACGCTTGATCACACGGTACCTGTGCTTGAGCGCATCTCTGCAATCAGCACCAGTAGACCCAAGGCAGCTAAGTTTTAATTTTTTTTATTTAATTATTGTTTTGTCTTTAATTATTTACTTGTTGTGTTAGTTTTTGTTAGTTTATTGTTATTTTTAATTATTTAATTAGTTTATTGTGTTTTTTGTTTATTGTCTAGTTGTTTATTTAGTTTATTTTTGTTAGTTTTTGTTTATTTTATTTTTGTTGTTATTGTTTCATGTGAGATATATTAAACTGATTGGGTGAAGCATGAGTCTTCCGTTCAATTATTTCAATGTTTCCCCTAGTTGTAGGACGCCAAATCCTACCAATTTTCATCCACATGAACCATGTTCACACTGTTCCAATCCTTACCATAGTTTAGGTAATTGTCCACATTAGGGACAATTTTCTAATTTTTCACATGAGCAGATGAACACTAGTTTCTCCAGTCCTGGGTTTGAATCAAATTCAAATTTTTATAACCCAAACTGGAATAACCATCCTGATTTTTCGTAGCAAGCTCATGCTACAGAAAATTATGCTCCCCGAGTTGACGAACTGCACCATCCTGATTATCCGCAGTTCGAAAACCAATTTTCTTCCCATCCATATGACTATCCTCCTAAGCAATCTTCTTTGGAAGAAACGCTTAAGGAATTCATGGAACTAGTCAGCCAACCCACCATTCCTGCTTCCCATGAACTATCTTTGGAAGAAACACTCGAGGAGTTTAGGAAAACAGTCAACCAATCTTGTCAAGAAATCATAGATGTCACCGTGGCAAACATTGAAGCAGTTGCAAGGTTGGAAGGATAGTTTGGTCATCTAGTTGCTGAATTCAATAGAATTGAGGAAGAGGAACTTCAAAGTCAGGAGATGGCGATAGGGTAGTACATAATTGATGAGGATTGCCCCAGCGATCCTCATCATGAGCATGTCCAAGCCACCACCACACTTGTTAGAGAGGAAAGAGTTGATAATCATGAGGAGGAAGAGAAAGAGGAACAAGTTGAGAAATTTGAGCCCCCACCAATTTTAAATTGGTCCAATGACAAGGATGTGAGTACTGAAGCTCACCCCTTTGTCACAATCCCTCTCGAGACATATCATGCACCACACGTTTCATCTTTTCAATGTCTCGAAGAACCATCTTATGTATCAATCTTTGAGGATTCACGCACACAAGATCACACATCTAGAAATCGTGGTCCTAAGAGAAATTTTAGAAGTAAGTTTTTAGGCTACATAAGATGGCGGAACATCCTTCCAGAGGGGTATCATATTCTAAAGAAGAAAGGGTGGAAGGGATTGGTTGGACACCCATATGAGCGGGGAGGGTGCGGTACTTTTTCTTTTTTATTTTCTGCACAGCATTTTTGATTTATTTTCTTTTCTTTATTTTATTTTCTATCATTTTATTTTTATTTGTTTCAAATTCTAATAGCAATTAACTTTTTTGATGTTTGTACTTGTGAGAAAAAAATTGCTGTTAGTTTTTGACAGGTGTTTTCATGTTCAAGTTTGGGGGACGCCTTGAACTTTGTACATCTCGGTTCCTCATCCCACTGTAATGTATTTCTTGCCACATTGGGGACAATATGTCATTTAAGTTTGGGGGTGTGGACAAACATTCTATCTGTTTGTTTTATTTGTTGTTTTGCTTATTTTTGTCTGTATATATTTGTTTTTGTTTATATATAAAAAATTTTCTTTTTGTTTGTTGCTACGTTGTTGATTGATTACAACTTACATCGTAACTGTGGATTGCATGTCATTGGTGTGTTTAACTTGTTTGAACATTGCATATCAATAGAAATCCCAATTTTTTATTCGTGAGTTGGATTAGAGAGACTCCACTTGTTTGATTGATATTTCACATGCACGCTAGCATTAGGGTCTGTGAGGTATGAGATTTGACTTTGAAATGTGTGTCCTGAGATTTTTAGGTTTTGCAATGTGTTGATGAAAACCTTGGCTATTAAAAAAAAAATCAGAAAATCATAATAAAGTGAGCTTTTCATTAAGTAACCGAACCTCTTGCCTCACCAAGCAATGAGTGTTCGTGTAAAAATATGAGAAATTCAAGCTAAAAATTGTATGGCTAGTTAGGCTTCATAACTCTTTTTGACTTGAGTAATTAAGCCCTTAGGGATGTCTCTACATTTAGTACCCAAAAACCGCCTAGTTTGGGAGTCACTGGCCCAACGCTCGTTACATAGATCATTTAGAAGTTTAAGTGAGTCAACATTGCACAGCCTACACAAAAAATTGCATTTTTTATTTCAAGCCTTGGTTGTTTTAATCACATTGCATTTCCTATGATTTTTGGGGATACACGTTTTGAGAATGATTGAAACCCCATGATCTTGTTGTTAGTTCACTTTGCACTTCTTAGAGCATGTGTTGTCTCAATTTTCCAACCTTGAGTGAAATGATGTTTGGATGACTAGATAATGTGGTTCGTTTGTTTAAACATGTTAAATATGCTAATGATGTATGAACCATGTGTTTAAGTGTTAGGCTTTGTCTATCAATAGCATAGTGTCAATAAACTGTTTGTGGGTATCTTTTTTGAAAAACCCTCACAAGACTTTACTCGTCCACTATGAAATTCCTAGGGGTTTTAAAGGCTTGTTGCATATGCTAAATGCAATCGTTTCTCCCACGAAAGCGAATTTATGTTTCTTGTTTTTATTGTGTTTTCATTTTTGTTTTGCTAAGGGACTAGCTAAAAATTGTATGGCTAGTTAGGCTTTGTAACTCTTTTTGACTTAAGTAATTAAGCCCTTAGGGATGTCTCTACATCTAGTGCCCTAAAACCGCCTGGTTTGGGAGTCACTAGCCAAACGCTCGTTACATAGGTCATTTAGAAGTTTAAGTGAGTCAACATTGCACAGCCTACACAAAAAATTGCATTTTTTATTTCAAGCCTCGGTTGTTTTAATCACATTGCATTTCCTATGATTTTTGGGGATACACATTTTGAGAATGATTGAAACCTCATGATCTTGTTGTTAGTTCACTTTGCACTTCTTAGAGCACGTGTTGTCTCAATTTTTCAACCTTGAGTGAAATGATGTTTGGATGACTAGATGATGTGGTTCATTTGTTTAAACATGTTAAATTTGCTAATGATGTATGAACCATGTGTTTAAGTGTTAGGCTTTGTCTATCAATAGCATAGTGTCAATAAACTGTTCGTGGGTATCTTTTTTGAAAAACCCTCACGAGACTTCACTTGTCCACTAGGGAATTCCCAGGGGTTTAAAAGGCTTGTTGCATACGCTAAATGCAATCGTTTCTCCCACGAAAGCGAATTTATGTTTCTTGTTTTTATTTTTTTTTCATTTTTGTTTTGCTAAAGGACTAGCAAAATGTAAGTTTGGGGGTATTTGATCGGTGTCAAATATTGTATATTTAACCCTCCTTAATTTACGTTTGTTAGGCTCTTAATTTTGTTAATATCTAATTTTTTTGTTAGTTTTGGTGTTTTAATGTTTTGCAGGTTGTTGAATTACATTTGGGGCTAATTCCATCAACTTTGGGGCTTAAGACAGTTCAAGGAGCTTTGACAGCAAATTTGAGTCGAGCGATGATTCGCACTTGACGAGTCCCACCAAAACGGCCATATCTAGAGTTGTAGAACTCCGATTGGGGTGATCTTGGTGTCTTTGGAAAACTAACTCAAAGATCTACAAATTTTTATTTCACATGTGAGGGCTAATGCTGAAGGCAGTGCACTCGATCGCACGCATTTGTGCCCATCAGATGTAGAAATTCATGCACGAGTGCGATCGATCGCACCGCATGTGATCGAGCACACTTAACTGACCCGACAGCATTGAAACCCTAAAAATTAGCCTATAAATATCCCCCTTTCTCTTGTAAATGAACCCACGTTTGGAAACGCTTGGAGGCACCCCTTGTGGCCTGAATCCTCCTTGTTTATCATTGTAAAACCCTCTAAACGTCATTTTATCATTTAATGCTTTTAGTTATTTTATTTTAGCCTCTCATTTCCCTCACTATTGATTTGTTTATATATATTCATGTTTGGTTTATATTTTTTGTCATTTAATTTAACATATGTTCGATTCAATCACAATCTCGTGACAAGATTGTGATTGGTTGTTTATGGATCGTTTTTGTGTCCAATATTTGTTGTGATTCATCCGGGTTACATTGGATGGTTTAATCAAGTCCAATATCCGTTGTTGTTATGACACATCGGACGATTCCATTTCGGTTCAACATCCGTTGTGATCGTTTATGGGTTAATACATCAAATGATACGACTAGATTTTGTAAAGGCAAAAGAACATGGGTAGAGCTAAGCCGTACAACTAGTGTGTGTGCTATCATGAGAATAGGACATGCATTTTAGCTTAATTGATTGATAGATGTGTGAATTAACATACTTATATGTTGATTAAATTGTGGTGAGGTGAATTAGAGACCTTAGTCATTTTTATTTATTTATTTTATTGCATTTTAATTAGGTTTTATCTTATGCAGGCCAACTATTTGATTTTGGGACTAGGTTAAGGTAATATTAGTTTAGGCATTTTAAATTAGTTTTTGACAAACCCGATTCTCTGTGGGTTCGACACTCGCACTTTCACAACCACTTTATTACAAACGACTCGTGCAATTGGCAAATACTATTTTTGGTTCGACCAGGAACTTACTAGATAGTACTTCCCAAGTATGGATAGAACTTGAAGGCATTGAATTGTACCACAACCTAGCATTGTCTTTTAAGGAAAATGGAAAAAGAGTCATCTTGATTCCCTCTTGATCTAGGCCTTGGATGTGTTGGAACTTGTAAAGATCAGAGAATTCCCTAAGGTGCAAGTTTGGATCCTCAGTAGGCATGCCCCTGAAATGCGTCAATGCATTTAGTATTTGTGGGGATATGTAGTAGTTTCCTTCTTCCTCCGGTTGATAGGCAATGCATGATGACTGGTTGGGATTGTCTAGGATGAAAGACTGTTTCATGGGTCTTCGCTCTGGTGGCGGATGGTTGACATTTTGTGCCACCATTGTTTCCTCCTCAACATTCAATTCTTCTTCTTCCTCCTCAATGCTGTCTCTAGGCCTCTTCCAAATGGTCCACTTAATTTCTGTATCAAGTGGAAGGATGGTTGGATTCTTGGATCTAAACCATTTCATGAATCGGACGAAATTCGACAGTTACAGTAGCTTCAGTATTGCTGTGTTGATGTCTCTGGAATTGTGCTCGATTGCTGAAGGATGTGCACTCAATTGCACTCGAACTGCACTCGATCACAATCACAGGACTATACTGCAGCAAGCCTGGAACAACACCGAAATAGAAAACAACATTTTTTTTCTTAAAAACAAAAAGTATTGAAATTAAACAAAACGGTTCTAAAACAAAACTAAAATAAATAAATAAATAAATAAACATAATTGATATTAAAATAAAATAAAAACTATAACTAAACTAAACGAAAACAATTCTAAACAAAATTTAATTCAATCCCCGGCAACAGCGCCAAAAACTTGTGAAATTATCTACATAAATTAATAGATAAATAATTGCAGTTTTACTTGCAAGTGCACAAGGTCAATGTCGTAGTATAGTGTGCTAATGCAAGATCGATCCCGCAAGGATTGGTAAATTTTGATTAGAACTAATTTTGCAATAGAAAATATGAGAACGAAAAATTGATTTTTTAATTCAATAAAGATGAAGAGTAGGGCTTTGATTTCCACCACCAATCATGCTTATACAATAAAACAATATGCCAATGCTTTAATTACATGATGAGTATTTAATGGTTGCCAACCTAAGGGCAGGATGTATACTCCTTAAGCTATTGGTTTCCCTAAGCAACGAATTAGTCATAGTGTATACTCTAACTCTTTTTTTTCCTAAAGGATTTAGCATGGTGTATACTAAGTTGTTCTTTAAGAAAGCATAAGAACTGTGAAAACCAACAACCACATGAGACCTAGGGCATGGTATATACTCCCGGTTTCCCATGTTAATTAACACAAGAACCCGACATGGATTGCTTTTGTTACTTATGTTAAACCCAGGACTCAGCCATCCAAATAAAATTTAACTAACAAGTCCATACCACATGCATATGTTGATAAAGTAGACACATATGAGGAATTCATGAAAACAGGTATTAATTGGTGTACAAATTTACTTGTACTTGCAATAGCATGAGTCGTTGTTCGTGTAGTATTGCGCAAGTACAAGATTGTATCCATAGGGAATCAAGTTTATATAAAACTAATTCTATGCCTAAATTAACTCTATCTTAACCTTGTTCCAAGTTCATAACTCGGTCATGCGTAAAATGTAAATTAAACTAAATGCTTTAAACAAATAGATAAAAACACTAAGGTCTAGAATCCACCTCACCACATTAATAAACATATTAGCATACTTAGTTCATACTCCCAAAATAATTAGGATACACCAACTCTGAGCACTAACACTTTGTTCATACAATCGTCTGTCGATAAAGCACATATACATATTTTATTGCTATCATTAAAATCTAGTCAAATTATCCGATGTATTTACCGTTAAATGGTCACAACGGATATTAGACTCGATAGAATCATCCAATGTACCCCGGACCAATCACAACGGATATTGGACGTTTAACGATTCAAAAACAACAATCAACAAAATTTTGTCACGAAATTGAGTTGAAACGAACACATAACATTAAAACGACGGATGAAGTATTAAACTAAAACAAAACATGAAGATAATTAAATGGCGAGACTTCATCTTCAACCTTAGTTGAAGATTTAGCCTCTCATGCTAAAGAGAGACAAATCGACAAACAAAAATAAGCATTAAATAAATAAATGACAATTTTGAGGGTTTATAGTGAAGAACATAGAGGTTTTAGGCCTCTGAGGGTGCCTCCAAACGTAGGTTTCACGAATTACATAAGGTTCTATTTATAGGAAAAATTTAATGTGCTACCAGGTCAGAGGTGCGCTGGATCACAGGCAGTGCACTCGAGTGCAGCCCTACGTGCGCTCGATAACAGTCTGTGTGCTCGAGCGCACGTAACTGCTCTGAAAACCCACAACGCAGCGGGTGAAGTGATGGCAACTAGGGCAACGCGGGCTGATAAGGCATGCGCTCGATCACGCCCCCTTGGGCTTGAGTGCACTGGCAGGGGCCAGATCTTCACTTTTTGCCCTTTCTCACCCTTTTAACCTCAGTTTGAATGCAAGAGCCTGCAACACCACAGAACACTAAAACAAACTAAAAATTAGATATCAACAAAGCTAAGAACCTAACAAACATAAATTAAAGGGCGTCAAATATACAATATTTGGCACTGATCATTAATCAAGTTAAATACTATGAATCAATTATTGCAAAGGTGCCAATATTGAATTAAAATATAAACATGATCAGGGCTTCAATCAAGCCCTACTAAAAGGTTTAGTTACACATGAATTTGATGCTAATCATCATCATAAAATAAAATAAAGGAAAAGAATAAACCCGAAAAATCGCTTCCTTGAGAGTGATAAATTCTTCTCCAAAATCGCATGTATGTTTTTCTATGTTTACAAGCCTATTTATAGAGTCTAAGGAAGCCCTAGAAACCCTAAAAATCATAGGGTTTCGCCCTTGTTGCACAAAAAACCCTAAAAGTAAAACTTTCCAAAATAGAGCTGCGGCTAACTTGATCTTCACACACAGGTGCGCTCGATCGCAAGCCATGTGCGCTCGATCACAGATGCGATCGATCTTCTTCTTGCGTGCGTGAGAGCAGGTGCGCTCGCTCCTCGACTTGGGCGCTCGAGTGCTAGTGTGCTCGATCGCAGGTCTCCTGTGCTCGATCGCTTCAAATGACTCAGCATTTTCCCAATTTGTCCCTTAAGCCCTCGATTTCCAAAATTGCTTCATTTTCTTCCAAAGACCTATAAAAACACATAAAACACAAAAAGGAAATAAAATAGAAAGAAATAACACAAACTAAGAGCTTAACATATATAAATTAAGGGGCTTAAATATGAATATTTAAGAACTTATCACGGGAGAGCTAATTGGGACTACCCGTCAGATTGGACGTCCGTTTGAGCTTTCATCTCTCCATCTTCCTCCTACTGTGTCTGCTGCCACTCCCTCTTGGTCTCCATCTACCACCCTTAGTTTATGGCATTCTAGTTTAGGACATGCGTCTGTTTCTCATATTCGTTCTTTAGCTACAGGTGGTCAGTTAGGGTTTGTTGAGTCTAAAACCTTTGATTGTGTTGCGTGCCAACTTGGGAAACAAAGTGCTTTACCTTCTAATAATAGTGACTCTATTTCTTCAGCTCCTTTTGATTTGGTGCATTTTGATGTATAGGGCCCGCGCCTATTCCCACCATGGGGGATCCCGCTATTTTGTGATTTTTGTGGATGATTATTCTCGATACAAATGGCTTTATCTTTTACAAAATCGGTCTGAACTTCTAAAAATTTATTCTGAATTTTAGAGGATGGTTCAAACTCAATTTTTCCAAAACATAAAAAATTTTCGCTCTGATAATGCCATGGAGTATCGTAAATCTATCTTCCTTACTACTCTTAAAAAAAATGACACTCTTCCCCATCTTTCATGCCCAAAAATCTATCAACAAAATGGTCATGTTGAATGTAAACACAGGCACATATTAGACACTATTAGAGCTTTGCTCCTTTCTACTTCTATCCCTGAACACTTTTGCGAAGAAGCTGCTCTTACCACTGTTTACACCATTACTAGGTTCCCGTCTCCCACTACTTTCAATAGGTCTCCCTATGAACTCTTGTACAGTTCTCCTCCTGATTACCAATCCCTATGCATCTTTGGTTGTGTTTGTTTTGCGCTACTTTCACCCCATGAACGCACAAAATTAGAACCACGTTCTCACCTATGTTGTTTTCTTGGATATGACATTCAACATAAAGGATATTGTTGTTATGATCCTATTTCCAAATGGCTCCGCATCTCGTGACATGTCACATTTTGGGAACATATGTTCTTTAGTAGTATGGAGTCTTTTCCTTATAATCCCTCTAGTTCTTCACCTGTCTTCACTAATGTCTCGTTTGATTTGCTTCCCGAAACTATTGATCTTGATGTAGGAATGACATGCTCCCCAAATGACATTACGATGGTCGACCCCAATGCCCCTACCCCACCTATTGATCCACCTACTCTTGAGCCTGATATCTCTGTCCCTTGTTGTTCTACTCAGGTAACAGCTCTTCCTTCCCATCTCCATGATTATCATTGTTATTCTGCTCTTGCTACTTTACATGAACCCCACTTTTTCCATAAGGCTCATACTTACCCTCTTTGGCAGATTACTATGTCCGAAGAACTTAATGCCCTTTCCAAAACCCATACTTGGGACTTAGTTGATTTACCTCTGGGCAAAACTGTAGTAGAGTTCAGGTGGGTATACAAGATTACAACAAAATCTGATGGGTCTGTTGATCGATACAAGGCACGTCTTATGGAAAAGGGGTTCAATCAAGAATATGGTATTGATTATGAAAAGACTTTTACGCCGGTGGCTCACCTTACTTCTATCCTATCCCTCCTTACTATGGCTTCTGCGCATCGTTGGGATCTTTTTCAAATGGATGTGAAAAAGGCCTTTATCAATGGTGATCTTAGTGAAGAAGTTTATATGCAGCCTCCTCCTAGATACAATCATCCGCCACACAAGGTTTGCCAACTTCGCCAGGCATTTTATGGTCTGAAACAGGCTCCACGGGCGTGGTTTGCCAAATTCAATTCCAATCTTGCACAAATTGGGTTTGTTTCTAGCCCCTATGACTCTGCTCTTTTTATCTGACGATCTGATGCTGGTCTCATTTTGCTCTTACTCTATGTTGATAATATGATTATTACTGGGGATGATACTATCGATATTCGTAACCTCCAATAGTTTTTTAGTCAACAATTTGAGATGAAGGATTCGGGTTCTCTCAGCTACTTTCTTAGATTGGAAGTGTCTTCTGATCCAAATAGTTACTATATCTCTCAGCAAAATATGCTTCAGATCTCCTCTCACAAGCTGGCCTTATCGATTGGAAAATTGTTGATAGTCCTCTTGTAGTGACCCAAATTATTAACTAGGCTTAAGTAGCTTAGTTGGGAGTTAATTTAGGCTTTCGGTCACTAAGGACACTAGAAGGGTAATTGGGACTTTTGGGCGGATGTACGATGCTGTCTATAGTGCGGACATACGGGGGGACCACTGGACGTATGCTTTACAAACCGTAAAGGCGGATGTATGTGGGACCACCGAACGTATGCTACTTTTTAAATACCCTCTGAATAATACCAGGACATACGAGGCGACCATGGAACCACTGGGCAAAAACCACCGAACATACTCCCCTTGGCCGGATGTCCGCTGCTTTTCTGAGCCTATAAATACCACCCCACTCCTTCATATTTTGCACAAACTTTAGACGCCCCCAAGCTCCTAGAGTTTTTCCAAAGTGTTGTGAGTGTTTTGTGAGCATGTGTGCGTGGCGTTTGCAAGTTTTGGAACGTTCATGAGGTGAAACTCTTGCGGTTTTGTTTCAAGGAGGTAATGTTCGATCCTTAGCTTTTAAATACGTCGTTATGCTGCTCGTTTTATGTGTAAATGTAGTTTCTAGCTTGCTTACACTTTGAAACCCGTTTGGTAGAGTTGTTACATTGCATGGAGGTTGCCAACTAGACTAGAAGGCTTTAGGGAGTTCCTAGTAGCCCTAGGAGTTGGAGAATAGGCAAACAGTGGAGAGAAAATGAGGTTCTCCTTGAGAACCCACATAGCAGACGTATGGTATCTTGTTGGACGTACAGCTTGTCATGACACGACAAACATACGGCCCCAAGCCCGGACGTACAATCAATGTGCGGCAGGAAAACCCTATTTTCACCAAACGTCCCATAGCTCCTGTTTTCCTTATTTTAAAGTTGTTTTAGTGGAATTAGGACTAATAAAAGGTTTTCCACATATTTGGAGAACTCGGATCTTTCGGAGTTTTCAAAGACACTTATCGATCTAGGTGAGTTTTAACTCACATAATGCTCATTTTTATTTTCCCATGTACTGCACATTTATTTTGTATATTGAGAAAACATGCATATTTTACAACTCTCATAGTTTATACTTATTGCACATGAACTCTATCATTTTGAGAAAAACGTTATGCTGAACATGTTGATAAGCGCCGAATGTTGCACATTCAAGCCCCTTAACTCGTATATATTAATTCCTTAGCATTATTATTTGTTTGATTTTGTGTTGTTTTTGTGTTTTCAGGTATTTAATAAAGATGCAAGAAAAACTATTAAATTTAAGTTTAAAGCACAATTTGAGTGGACCTAGAAGATATGATTAAGCTTAATCAATCACAATAGAGGATATATATGATGTGGTTAAGTTTAATCATAACAAAAAAAGGATAAAATCGGAATTTCTCCACTTGGAGTCAAAATCGGATCGGATAGAATTTCAGATTTTGAACACGTCTCAGTATTTTGGCCATAACTTTCAGCTCAAATATTGGATTGAGGTGATTCCAGCGGAATTGGAAAGCTAATTGAAAATTCTACAAATCATGATGAAATAGGATTTTCCTAAATCGGACTTCCGCTATGCCAAAATCGTCTCGCAAGTGAAGGAGACAAATCTAGACGAATCCTTTTCCTACTTGTACATGGATTGACTCATAATTCGACTAGGAGAATGAATTCCGAATTTTTTAGGATTCCTAGGGCTTCTAGGACTGGTTGTTCCCTATAAATAAGCCTTTATACTTCAAGAGAAAGGAGACTGAGTTTTAGACAGAAAATATTCTTGGAGGCTTAGCAGAGTCATGAGCGGCTAACCCCTTTGTGGGGTGTTGATGTAACCCTATCCAAGCACAATGGTTTGATTGTATTTAATTTCCAGATTTTCAATTTATGTATGTTGATTATATAACTGTGAGAATTGCTACAATTGAATTCTGTTCTTAATTATTAAATGCAATTGTTCTTAAATTCCAAAATCAATATTTGTGAAATTTTTATCTTGTCTTAGAAAGTATTTTACTTTTATTGAACTCAAATCATTCCAATTTTCTGTGATTATGGGGATAATGGTTATATAATGGGTTTAATAGGCATATGATTAATAGGATTAAGATAGGCCATGCCTAGGAAAACGGTCTACACCCTAGTTTAGTGTAATTTAGGTAGACGATCCGTGCCAACCAAGATGGGTTATGCTATTCCATTAATTGTATGAAACTTATTAAAGGGTTTTATAGTTTACGCTTAGGGAAGACGGTCGAGTGCGCATCTTAGTGGTTAGGTGGACGATCCGTGCCAACCAAGATAGATTATCCTTACTCTTTAATAAAGTAGTTTCTTGTTTAATTATAACATGTATAGAATGAATTTCTGGATTAAATCTGATTAACCATTGTTGTGCGGATAGAGGTGAAGTCAATACCCTACACTCCTTCTTATATTTTAATTATCTTTTATTTTATGCATTTACTTTTAGTAAACAAAAACAAAACAAATCTCTTTTAATTAATTAGGTTAAATTTAGTCTTTTCAATTTAGTAACGAAACCCCTACAGTCCTTGAGGTTCGACACCCTCAATATAGCCCTATCCTACAAGATTCGTTCTATTGCAAGTGGTATTTTTATTATTGATAATTTTGATCAACAAAATTACCACATCAATTTTTGGCACCGTTGCCGGGAACTGTTAACGGTTTAGTTATTAAATTTTAGGGATTACGTTTAGCTTAATCTTTACTTTCTGTTTTGTTTTTCGTTATTTTTTCAATTTTTGTAGGCTAATTTTTCTTTTCAAGTTCACATTCAGTTCTGTGTTCCATTCTAGTGCGACGATCACACTGCGTGCGATCGTTCGTAGTTTTGCAGCTCCAGCGATCGTTCACTCCTTCTGCTGTGCGAACGATCACACCTCCTGGGCGATCGTTCGCCCTCTGCACAATTCTGCCACAGCCCATTCCAGGCACCTAAGGGCCGTTTGTGAGCTTTTCTTTTTAGTTTTAATTTAATTTTTTGTCTTTTTTATTTCCTGTTTTTGTTTTTATTTTCTACTTTATTTTCTAGTCTAGTTTATATTGGGTCGTCGATCTTTGTCTTTGCCTTTAATTTCTTGTGACCTCGACATTGAACACACTCTTAGACAACTTAAAGCCGAAAGGAAAGCTAGTTTGTCTAAGGAAAACACCACTAACACCATGGCTGGCGTCCCTCACATTGCTTTGCAGGATCACTACATTCCACCCACATACACTACTCCCTCATGTCTCAAAATGCCGGCAATTACGGCAACCCACTATGAGATCAAGCCTAGCACCATACAGAGTCTACCGACTTTCCTAGGGTATCCCCATGAGAATCCTTATGACTTCCTCAGCGAATTCCAGTCAATCTATTCTACCACATGTTAACCAAGTGAGACTTGTAAAATGACATGCATGTAAAATACAGACAAGATAATTTGCATCGTATGACATGGTACACCGATACGTGCGGTAGTATTGGCCATGGGCTTATTATACATGTTAGCTTTATAGTCAAATGTATGTGTTATACGGGGCTTTGAATCCATTAGTTTTGTGACCTTGATGCAACCATTCCCAATGGTTCGGTCACTACAGGACAGATGTCATTAGTTGGTGTGGGCCACTCGAGGTCAGACTCAATCGTGCCACTAATGTTACGTACAATATGTTATGCCATTGATGGGGCATTGGCATTGTATTATAAATCCCTCGGGACAGCATTAACCTTGCTGAGAAGAGGTAATATCTCAAGTAGACCATACTATTGAACTATGATTGTTGTTTACATTATATGCATATATCATTATTACGTATATATATCACACATAAATAAACTGTCATGATGGAACTACTTCTGCTTATTAAATGTCTGAGTTCATTACTAAAACTGGTATGGGTATTATCTACGTTAAAAATTACTAAATCTTAGACTTATCCCTTTTTATTTATGTCTTTCCCTCATCATTACGAATAATTGCGCGGTTTACCTGCCCTAAACAAAGATGTTGTCAAAGACTACTTGGGTGATTGCTCAGGACCTGATACGAGTGATCTTTGAGGATATGGATCCTGTTTGACTTAGGGCGATGTGGGAAGATGGAGGATCTGCTCATGCAGACATGATGGAGATTTTGATCTCATTAGCTTTGCTTAAGCTTAAGTCTAAGCTTTAATTTGTTGATCTTTTGTGAACTATGTTGACAGTTATCTATTTTGGTTGTATCTATTTTCCTGCTGATGGTCTAATGACCAATACATTTGGTAACTATTTATAATATTGATGATGTAGTACTTTATCTCTAGTACTGTTGTATGATGTTTCAATTACTGTCTCTTAATCCAATAGTCTTGGTAAAGTCTTTCATTACAGTTTTCTCGTTACGACGAGGAAAGTGATTTCTCGGAGGTCGTGTCTTAGAGGGACATGGCTGGGATGGTGCGTCGTGGGATCAATTACTAGTTAATTGATTTGCCCATCGAGCGGGGCGTCACACCTCTAGAGATAAATGTCAAACTTCGTGCCACTAATGGCGAGTTACTTTCTGATGCCACTCTCTATCGATAGTTAGTTGAAAGTCTCATCTATCTTATTGTAACGTGATCGAATCTTGCCTATGCGGTTCATCTTGTTAGTCAATATATGACCGCACTACGCTCAGTTCATTATGCTGCTATTCTTTGCATCCTTCGCTACGTGAAGTGCACTTTGTTTCATGGTTTGCATTTCTCTTCTCACTCATCATTAGACTTACGTGTCTATTCAGATGTTGATTGGATAGGAGATCCCATTGATCGTCATTCCACCAAGGGTTATTGTTTCTTACTTGGTGATTCTCTCATCTCTTGGCGTAGCAAGAAACAATCTGTTGTTGCCCGCTCTAGCACTAAAACTGAGTATCGTGATCTTGCTGATACCACCTTTGAGCTCCTCTGGCTCCGTTGGCCACATGATATGGGTGTTTCTCTCACCTCCAGTTCTCATATCTTTCGTGACAATTGAAGTGCGATTTAGATTGCGCATAATGATGTATTTTTTACATGTACTAAACACATTGAAATCAACTGTCTTTTTGTGCACCATCATCTTTTGCAGGGAACTCTCCGTCTCTGTCCTATTGCTTCCGCTGATCAGTTGGCCGATGTATTCACCAAAGCACATCCACCTAGACGGTTCGTGATCTTGTTTCCAAACTCAAGTTGGCATCTACATTACTACCTTGAGTTTTAGGGGGGATGCTAGAATATATTTAGAATATATTTTGATATTCACCACAATTGTTGATTTGATCTCTTTTCCCTGTATATATATGTTGATATTATTCTATAATATTGTACATTAATTATGTAATTGTATTTCTTATTTTATTTGGCCTTATTCAATTATAAATTGGCCCTTTTGTATACAGTTCAAGACACACGGAAATAAAGAAGTATTCAGCTCATTCCTATATTCTCTAGTTATTTTAACAACATTGATTACTACATTGAGCTATGGGGGACCATATATAGTCTTCCCTAAAAATTTATTTTTCTTTACCTGCATTTTCCAAATAATCCTAACCCTTGAAATTATTATGATGTCCCTAAAACCCTCTTTTTTTTTTCTTTTTTTTTTTTTAAGAAAATAAAATCTAAACTGTTCTCATCCTATCTTCTCATTCTAATATTTTCCACTAAAAGAAAATGTTTTGGTCTCGTGTATCATTATTTATGTGCTTCTATAAATTAACATAATCTAAATCAAATACCTCTTAAGGCTCTATTTATTTCAACGTAAAATATTTTTTCTATTTTTCAGTATTCAATATGAACAAAAATCATTGTCAAAATGAAAACATTTTTTAAAACTATAAACCAGTTTTTGAGTTTAAGCTTTTCTTTCTTGCACGCATTTTCTCTCACATTTCATTATCTACTGCCGCTCAATTGAGTTTGCTAAAATTTGTCACCAATTGCCAGAGTCCACCGCCAACCATTGAAGTTTGCCGACACCCGCTAACAGACACCAGACATAGCCATTGGAATCTGCTACAGTGTTTTCCAGAAGCCGACGATCGTTTTTTGCTATCATTGATTTTTTGTACAAGGCAAACGCTAAAGATATTTTTGAGAAAATCGTTTTTAAAATTTCATTGAAAATATTGTCCATTGTAAGCTTAAAAAATAAAATGCATCTATATTTTTTTTTAATCAAGAGTTGTGTTACAAAATGATAAGCATTTTCTCTATTTATAAATGCCTCAACCATGAGAAAAATTAGGATTTTTTTTATCCCAAAACAGAAATCAGAAATCTCTCTCTATCTGGGTGGAGTCCCAAGAAGCAGGTTTCTTTTCTTGTCATTTTTTAAATATTAAGCTCAAATACAAGCAACCCTGAAAAAGAATGGGCCCAGATGGGCTTCCATTTTTCTAATGTTTTCGTGGGCTGGCCTGGATGTTTTCGACGACGTCAATTTTGTCAGCAAAAGTGTACATGTCCACTGTCCAGTAGTTTCTAAGCTCTGTTTGAATTAAAACACCAATCCCTTAACTGATACACAAAAGCATCCATCTCAAAATTCATTTATCTCTTTTTATTTATGTTTAATTATCACCCCTTATGTAGTAAAGAGGTATGCTAGGATTTTTCTTAGTGTTTTTATAGTGTTCTCTTATTTCTATGATTTTGTTTTTTAGAAAACAATATTCACGTAGGATCAGAAAAAAACTAGGAAGAATCGTAACATTTCTATGTATTAAATTCATTGTATCTCTTTATTTGGTAGAAAAATTATTAATTGATAGAAAAATAATTATAAGAGAATCAACTTGGGATTTTTGGTATAAAATATCCTCCTTTTTTTTTTTTTTTTTTTTATTTACCCGGTAAAACTAACAAAACGTAAGCCACAATTTTCATTTTTATTTTTATTTTTTAAAGTCAAATATTGATGTAAAAGTCAAAGCACAAAGGTGTAAAGAAGCCCAATTAGACCAATCCTTCCGGCCCATAACAAACACGTGCAAAAACACACAAGAAAGGGCACTGCCTTAGACAAGACTGCTTACGTCCAGTCCAGGTGAACCTTACTTCACCTGCCATCAGAAGCACATGCCTATTTTGCATGTCATATCTCAAAACAGTACCATGATTTTTTAGCCTTAATTTCTATTCTCTTTACCAAATGAACCTCAATTTTCAATTTTGCATGGATCAGACAATTTATAATCTCTTATTATCGAGTTTTGCTATACAGCTGCCAAGGCGTCGGACATATATTAAAAAAGAATAAAATAAAAAATTTGTTATTTTTCTTGTTAGTTAAATTTCTATAAGTTAATATTTAGTTTTTGATGCCTTAAAACTTATTTTTTGATTTAAAACTAAAATCTAAGGGACCTTTTAAAGATAGTATTATCCAAAAAAGATTTGATCATCCTAAATTTTGCACTAATACCTCAAATTTTGTGTTAATACTTTAAATTTAGTGTTAATACCTCAAATTTAAATTTCCCTTATTACATCTCTCTTCTAAAAATAAATAAATAAATAAAAATGTCTACGTTTGGCTGCCTCAATTTGGCAGCCAGAAATATCAACTCCTTATTATCAACTTGATGTTGGGAAAACTTAAGGCTCTTCTCACAACATTTTTTACGACAAGTTTTTACTTTTTAACAATATATATATATATTAACAAACAATTTAAAACAAAAAATACCCACAAGTTTCTTTTACCACTATATCATATCATAATTAAAAAAAATATTAATATACTCTTATAATTTTTACCAACAGTTTGCGTTCTTTAACGAAAAAAAAAAAAAACCACTGAAAACAATTTTCCTTTTTAATTCTCGAAAACACTTTTCAAAAACAAAAATCGAAACCAATTTACCAAACCAGCCCATTAATCTTTTAAAACTTGCCAATGGTACATAATTTGCTAAATTTTTCAAGATGGGAGCAGTTGTCTTGCGTATACATTTGATGGGTTTAAAAGTACATTTAACACTAAAAAAATCTATTTGAAAAAAAAAATTATATGTTTGGTATAAAAAATTGAAAACACTTTTAAAAGTTTAAAAAGTTTAAAAATGGCCCAAATACATTTTTAACAAATGCTTAAAAATGAACCTTTTTCCTTTAAAAAAAAATAATAATAACAAAAATGAAGCTTTTGTCAAAATATATTTTTTGACATAAAAATTTTATTTTTCGAATGCAGTCTCGAACAGGTTCTAAAAACAATAAATGTATTACTTGTTAAAAAAAAAGTAAAAAATAAAAAATAAATATGTATTTTTTTTTATTCTTTTTGAAAAATGTATTAATTGGTGGTCAAAGAAAGGATGCCAAACACCAATGAAATGCAGCATTGAAAAGTCATGAAAGAAGGGCGCAGGTGCTTTCATTGAGTCAGTAAACCAAAGAGAAGCAACTTTGGCCTTACACAGAATAACAAAACCCCCTTGTAAGTCTAAATGCTGAGAATAACGCCAAAACAGAGTTTACTAATTATTTTGGAACCTCAAAACTCTCTCTCCCTCCTATACTGTACTAGCCCATTTTTTTCCATTATCTGGAACTAAACTGTACATTGATAGTTGATGTAACTCCCGCATACCCACTTTCTTTTTTTTTTTTTTTTTTTCTTTTTTTGAATCAGGCAAACTCTTTGCCATTTTCCTCTGTTTTCATGCGCTTAAGCTAAAAACCCACCATCTCTTTTCATGAAGCTCCCACTCCAAGGAAATCAATGAAGGGCATGTTGATTCTTTGGTTCATTTTTTCATTTTCCCCTGACACTGAGATATCTGTCTTATTGGTGCCAACTGACTCTGCTGCAGAGACTTCTGAGTTTGAATCTGAGTGACCAGATTGATCCTCACCCACTACTGTTGTTGTTGGCCCACGTTTGCAGAACCCACTCCCAGTGCTGTAGAACTTGTCAAAATCCCCATCTCCCACCGCCACCGCCTTATCTCCAGAACAATCTGCAACCCAAAACCAAGAGTGAAAAACTAGTACTAATTAAATAATTTCATTAGAAAAGGGAAATATTGTGTAAAAAAATTGTTATTTGTATTTTAATTAATCAACAGAAATCACAATTTTTGTGATTTCTGTCGAGAGGGAGGACATACATACCCAACTGTGATCCACAGGATTGTTGTTGATGCTATGAACTTGACCAAAGTTGGTGAAAAAACTGAGGGCGGCTTTGTTTGAAGAGGGAGTGAGGGAGAGATCAGTGCAGGTTGAAGCAGATTCATCAATGGTGTTTGAGTAGGTTGAATCACTGCAAGCATTGTTTTGGAAAGTGATGTCAAAGCCCTTGGCAAGGATCTGAGAAGAAGAGGGCTTTCTCCTCCGGTAAACACTAGACTGTTCTCTGTGTTTCCTAGCCATGATTACATGCCAATGGTTCTTGACTGCATTGTCAGTTCTGCCAGGGAAGAGCCTTGCAATCATGGCCCATTTGTTACCATATAGCCTATGTGCACCTAAGAGCCTTTCCTCTTCTTCCTCACTGAAAGCCCTCCTGTTGATTCTTGGATCTAGCTGATTAAACCACCTTAATCTGCAACTTTTCCCTGAAAATCGAAAAACAAAAAAGCTTATAAGATCATGGACTATAAAATTAATGAAATAACAATTGGTATCTTTAATGGGTCCTTCTCATTCTACCAAGCGGGAATGAAAGCATACAAATTAAATGTCCTCAAAATCATTTTATGGTTCTTTTAGAATCTGATGGATTTCCAAAATACCCAATCCAGAAAAGAAAAACTTTTTTTTTTTTTGTTTTTGGTTTTTCTCAAATCTCTTTATGGCGATCAATCCACGTAGAATGAGTGTATGTTCATTCTACGTGATTAGTCCTTGTCAACTTTTCTTTACCTGATCTTCCTTCAAGATTCTCAGCAATCAAGTTCCAGTTTTGAGGACCATATTGGGTTACAAGCTCTTTGAGCTTGGCATCTTCAGCAGGCCTCCAATGGCCTCTGGCACAAAGCTTGGTGTGCCCATTTTTCCCAGCAGCAGAACTGTTGCTTTCCTCTTCCTCACCAAATTTCAAAGGCACCCCTTTTCTCTCAACCCCAAAATACCCTTCACTCCAATCACCGGCTCTTTCTGTTCCTACGCTTTCTAATGGCTGGAAACCCAATGGTTTCTTGCTATTCTCTAGTAGGGGGCTCAAAATCTGAAACTCCATTTCACAAGTCCGAGGAACTCTCTCTCTTAGAGTGTTAGAGTGGGAAAGTTGACAGGTAGGAGGAGGAGGCATAAAGTTGATATTTTGATACCCGTTGAAAACGTTACGATCACTCCTTGGGTGTTGTAGAGTCATTGCAGGTGAAATAACAGATATACCCAGAAAAGAAAATCAGAGAAAATGAAGCAGAGCGTCAAGAACCAGAAAAAGGTGGGGGGTTGGTTTCCTTGTTAGAGAGTGAGAAAAAGGAAAGGAAAGAGGATGAATTGCATTTTTTCTATTCCGTCTCTGTTATTCACTGATTGGGTTTTGTTTGGCAGAAGAGAAAAAAGAAAAGGCTCAGCAAGTGGGGGCTGCGAAGAATCAGTAGAGACGAGGACATTAATTTTAAAGAAAGGGAAGAGAAAATAGAATAGGATCCACTGTTGAAAGGGAAAGCAATAACAAAAAAAGAAGAGAAGAATGCACACGATTCTCTCACTCTCTCTCTCACTCTCTCCTCTTTCTCTGTTTACTAGCTCTCAATGGAGAAAGAAAATGAGGTCACGCTCCTTATTTTGAGACTGATCCTTTTCTTTCTCTCTCTACGAAAGTCTGTGCAGTGCATGCAATTCAAGAACCGCTCGTGTGGGTGGTGGCCCTGCTGGGAGTCCCTCTAAAAACATTAAAAACAACATGTTTGGTCTTGGTCTTGCTGTTGCTGTTTCTCTTTCTCTTTCTCTCTCCGGCTTTGGGGAAAACCAGGCTTTGTCAGTTTGTGAAGATGTTTTTACTTTTTATTTGTTTGACAATCTTTACTTTTTCAAACCAACGGAAAATATCGTGTATTCTTTGGAGGGTATGTAGTCATAATTTCTAGAGAAACGGTTCTTTTTCTCTCAGGTTTCTTCTCTTAATTTTTTTTTTTTTTTTTTAAATTATCATTGGATATACTATACAAATTTAAGGATAAATTATACTTTAAACCTTAAATTTTCACGCGATTTGATATATCTTTTTAAATTTTAAAATTCCTTAATTTGGATCTCTCAACTTTCAATTGCTTTCAATATGAAGCATTCCACCAGATTTTAAATGTTACATGACGTTTATACCACTTACTTTTGTATAAAATTTAAACTTGCAAAACGTTTATTTTTTTAATTTTTTTGAAAAATAAAAATCAAAGATATTTTGATTTTTTATTTTATTTTTAACGGCTAAAATTGATGGAGGGATCTACATTGAGAACAATTAAAAGTTCAGAAATTCAAACTGAAAGATTTTAAAGTTCGGAAGTTTATCAAATCATATGGAAGTTTCCATATAAAGTGAAATTTCCCCTAAATTTAATGATAATTTTAAAAAGTAGAAAGACCGGAGAATAACCATAGGAGAATGCATAGCATGTCTCTAATTTTTAAGTGTTCATCTTTTTATAGCTTTGTCTAAGAGATACCTTCACATCTACATTTTTTCCAAAAAAAAAAAAAAAAAAGAAGAATGATGTGAGATGGACACTTGAGAATACTGTGTGGCATTTCTCAATGCTAAATACTCAATTCTCATCTTATTTTTATATAAATTGGCTAATGTGGCTTGGGGTGGCAAGACGGGCGGTTAATAACCACACTCTAACAGTTTACTCATATTCAAGCCCCGTAACTCGCATATGTTAATTCTTTTGCGTTATTATCTATTTTATTTTGTGTACTTTTAATGTTATTTAGGTTCCAAATAAAGATGCAAGAAATTTCATTAATTTTGAGCTTAAGAAACACTTCAAGGAGTTGTGGAAGTACATGGGATCGAGCTTAGCATTCTTAGGCTTGAGCACATGTGCGCTCAAGCGCCTATTCCTTTAGGCTCGAGTGCATCTTTATAAGGCTCAAGTGCATCAACGTTCGAGCGCACCAAATTTGAGATCGAGCACATGCGCCCAGACTCGTTGGATAGGAACGCATATTAATATGGAAATAAGCCTAGGTCTCCTATTTTGACTAGGGGGAAGGAAATCCAGCGTTTTTGGGACTCCAATTGGTCCTAGGGTTTATTTTAAACCTTATAAATTAGGCCACAAACTTGTCAAGAAAGTGTATGCTTAGTAATAGAGAGAATTCAGATAAATATCTTCTTTGAAGCTTAAAGAGTTGAAGAGAAGATGAATATGACAGAAGGCCATCATAGTATTGCAATGAGTAACTAATTATATAATAGGGTGTGATGTATAAATTTACTTGTATTCGTAATAGCACGAACCGTTTATAGTGTAGTAGTGTGAAAGTGCGAGGTTGAACCTCAGGGAATCGTGTTAATTTAAAATTAACTCTAAGTCTAGACTAATATTATCCTAACCTAGTTCCAAGTTAGGTGTTAGTAAAAAAAAAGAAAACATAAGCTAATTAAATTGTAGTAAAATAAACGAAGGAAATACTAAGGTTAAAGACTCCGCCTCACCAAATAAAAAACACAAGTTAAATACACTAAGTTAAATAATTCATCTATCGATTAAATCAAAGCATACTCTATTATGCCTATTGAAGGATTCAAAGAATCCGTCCTTTTGACAAAAGACAAAACATAAACAATTTAATACAAAAGATCCAAAGTGAATGTGATTAACACAAACAACAATGGATAAATAGACTTAAATTGAAAGATGAAATGTATCAATCAGACAAAAGACAATGAATAAACAACTATGGCACAATCAATCTCGGTATTGTCACTAAACCTAGTTGAAACGAGTAAACGATATTAAATGATTGAATTAAATGAACTTAATGCAAAAATTAGTATAAGATTAATGGTGAGGCTTCATTTTCAACCTTAGTTGAAGATTTAGCCTCCCATGCTAAAGAGAGACACAAGAAAGCTAAAACAAAGCATTAAAATAAATTAAACAAGTAAAGTTTGACAATTAAAATGGGCAGAGCAATGCCAAATAGTGGTTAGAGCTCTCAAAAGGCGCCCATAACACGTAAGTCTAAAAATATTATACAAGGGTCTTATTTATAGACAACTAATGTGCTGCCAGGTCGTAGGGGTGCGCTCGATCGCATACAGTGCGCTCGATCGCTTGTAACTGCTCAGAATTTCCACGGCACAAGGCGAGAAGGCGATGGCGGCTAGGGCAACGCGGGGTTTGCAGGCTGACGAGGCATGCACTCGAGCGCACTGGCAGGGAACATAACTTCACTTTTTGCCCTTTTTCACCATTGTAACCGTGGTTTGAATGCAAGGACCTACAATACCATAAAACCCTAAAACAAACTAAAACATTAGAAATTAACTAAGTTAACATAGCAACAAACAAAAAACAAAAGTTTTATATATAGACAAAAACAAATATATACAAACAAAAGCAATCAAAACAACCAATAAAATAAACAAACAAACAGATAGAATGTTTGTTCACACCCCCAAACTTAAATGACACATTGTCCTTAATGTGGCAAGAAATACAATACAGTGGGACGAGGAACCGAAATGTGCAAAGCCCAAGGTGTCCCCCGAACTTGAACACCAAAACACCTATGAAAAACTAACAGCAATCTTTTCTCACAAGCACAAACATCAAAAGGTTAATTGCTATTAGAAAAAATAAAATAAAACAAAATGACAAGAAAAATAATGAGGGGTGCCTCCCACAAGCACTAAGTTTAACGTCTTCAGCTAGACTCATGATAGCAGGACCAAACTACCTATGACAAAAGGTAAACACATCAATTGCACAAGTGAGAATGGTACGCTCTAGCTTGTCGGGGTCAAAAGGGTAATGGCCATAGCTGGGATAATCAATAAGCACAAAGAAATATCCAGCTAACCATTTCATCAAATGATCAAAGAATGGAGGAGGAAATGATCGTTCCTTCCCATGGTCAAACTTGGCCACCTAGGCCACCTATGAATGGGTGCAACCCATTTGCTCTCAGAAATCAAGTCAGGAGTTTCAAATGCTGCTGAGTAGGTTGTGGGAAGGATAACTCAGTGGTTTCCCCACACTCTGACTGTATCTTAGAAATGGGATCGAAAATTGACGTAACTAGCTCAACTACTTCATCAAAGTACTCATCATCTCCCAATTGAGCAAAACTTTCCAGCTCAATGTCCTCCATACTTGGCTCAACTACAACCCTAGTTGGCTCAAGTAACCTATAAAATTCCATGTCTCCTCCACATTGATCAAAACATTCCATCACAGGATCCTCTAGACTTGGGCTCATGCATAGTTTCAGCCTGTTGAAGTAGCTTACTCAAATTGGGATCACCTCCAAATGGTGCAAAACACTCTATTTTAGGGTCCTCCAAGCTAGGCTCATATACAACATCATCTTGCCTAATCAACTTGTCAAGGTCCAGGTCATCTTCATCTTGAGTAAAGTACTCAATCTCAGAATCCTCTAAACTAAACTCATCAGTGATCTCTTCAATTAGCACACATGGCGGATCTCATCATAATCGAGTGGCTGGTTATTGATGTTAAATATGCTGAGCTCCACTATCATATTTTCAAATGAGATTTTCATCACTCCTATCCTACAGTTGATTAGGGCGTTAGCCGTAGCTAAGAAGGGTCGCCCTAAAATCACTGGAATTTGGTTCACAACATCATGCATTGGCTCCATGTCTATCACTATGAAATCCACAGGGTAATAAAACTTGTCAACCTTGATCAATATGTCTTCAATTATTCCCCTTGGTTTCTTCATTGACCTGTCAACCAATTAGAGCGTTATAGCAGCAGGCTTCAAGTCTCCCAATCCTAGTTGTAGATACACTGGATAGGGTAAGAGATTCACACTTGCTCCCAGATCCAACAATGCCCTATTAATCTGATTTACTCCTATCATGCAAGAAATGGTTGGACACCCTGGGTCCTTATACTTGATTGGCAACTTGCATTGGAGGATGGAGCTCACTTGCTCAGTTAGATATGCTTTCTTTGGGACATTTGTTTTCCTCTTGATTGTGACCAAATCCTTCAAGAATTTAGCATATGATGGCACTTGCTGAATTACATCCAAGAACGGGATGTTTATCTGAACTTGCTTAAACACCTCTAAAATCTCAGCAAATTGTGCGTTCTTCTTTGGAGCTTTCAATCTCTCAGGATATGGAGCTTTCAGGATAAACAAACCTCGAAGGGTCATTAACAATGGGAGTGATTGTAGATGGCTCAGCACCTCTCTCCTCCTTGTTGTCACTCTCTTTCCCTTCTTGCACAGCAAGGTCTGCTTCTGGTTCTACTACCTGATTGTCCACTTGTCTCCCAGACCTTAGTGTGACAATCACATGTGCATGCTCTTGCCCGTGTGCCTTAGGATTGGTCATGGGCTGGCTAGGAAATTTACCTTTATCCCTCTCACCAAGGTGATTGGCCAATTGCCCCATCTGCATCTCCAACTTGGAGATTGTCTGGGTGTTCACCATGGTGGAATTCTTTACATCATTGATTGATTGACCAGTCATTTTCATGAAATCCCTCATGGTATCCTCCAATGACTGTTTTGATGACTCTAGGGCTTGAGTGGGGGCTTGGTAAGTTGAAGTTGACGCTGGCTAAGCTGTGCGACCATGATTTTGATATGTCGGAGGGAATCCTGAGGGGTATTGATTTTTAGATTGATGTGAAGCTCCTCCCTGATCCCCTAATTGATTTTGCTTCCACGAGAAATTAGGGTGGTTCCTCCACCCTGGGTTGTATGTCTCTGAGTATAGTCCATTGGACTACTTTCTATAATCGTTGAAAGCGTTCACTTGTTCCATCTCGAAAAATACCGCCATAGATGGACAAATCTGTGCTTGGTGCATGGGACTAGCACAGATGGAAAAACTATCAACTGCAAATGTGTTAGCAGCATTGATGGGCCGACCTACACTGAGCGCATCAAGTCTCTTGACGATCGCATCTATCTTTAAATTCATCTTAGCTCAGCTCATAGATGCCTCCTTTCTTGGTGGTTTGCACTGATTTATCATGACAACTCGAGAAGTCCCACTATTGTGAGTTATCGGCTATTTTATCCAATGCCTTGTATGCACGATCTCCCGTCAAACTCAAAAGTCCCCCGTTATTCATCGACTCAATCATACTACGGTTGGGCTAAGACAGCCCTTGGTATAAAAATTGCACGAGTCTCCACTTTTCATAACCATGTGGAGGGCATTTAATAAACAGATCCTTAAACCACTCCCAGCTCTCAGAGAACTTCTCATCCTCTTCCTGTGTGAATGAACTGATTTCCTTTTGGCACTCATTCATAGTAGACATTGGGAAAAACTTATTGTAGAATTTGGTCAATAAGCTTTCCCACGATGTAATAGACCTGGGCGTGTTAGAATCCAACCACACCCTAGCTCTACCTTGAAGGGAAAATGGGAAAAGTCTGAGATTAATAGACTCTTCTGAGAAATTTTGAAATTTGAACGTGGCACAAATGTCCTTGAAAGTTTTAACATGGCCGTAAGGACTTTCATGAGCCAAGCCATGAAATGACGGTAAAAGTTGGATGACATGTGGTTTTAGATCGAAATGAGTTGCATTAGTCAGTGGCAACACTATACATGAATGGGAACTAGTCTCAACTGGTGCGAATAACTCCTTGATTGAAGTAGTGAAATCCACGTCATAAGCTCGGATTTGCTCACGTTCCAGCTCTTGTATCTTGGTACTCTTCACGCTCCTTTGGATTTGCATTTCTCAGATTGTCCTCCATCTCAAATGATGTTCTATGGGATCTCCTAAGATTTCTTTCTAAGTTGGTATTTAATGGTGTTAACTCTAAGTTTATGGATCGCGGACCATGCATACACTAATCAAGAATTTAAACTAAACAACTATAAAAACAGCAAACTAAATAAGCAAATATGAACAAAAACAGAATAAACAGGGACCACAAATTAACAAATAAAGAACAAAAATAATAAGCTAAATGAAATTAAAATACTAGATTAAAAACAAACTACTAAATAATAAACTATATAAGCAATAAATGAATTAAAAACTAAGCAATTTAAACAAATATTAACAAATGCAGAAAACAAACAAACATAATAAAGAAAAATAAAAACAAACTAACTTAGACAAATGAAAATTTAAACAACTAAACAAATAATTAATTATTTAACTAAAATTAAAATAAACTACTTAAATAAATTAAAATAACAATTAACTAACCAAAATTAACAACAGCAAAGAACAACATGCAGATTAAACAGTTAAAACTAAACTAATAATTAATCAAAGCAAAAAGAAATAAAAACTGAACATACTGTCTTGGGTATGTTGGTGCAGGCTGCAGATATGCGCTCGAGCGCAGGGCAGTAGGAACGATCGCATACACGCACAAATGTAGCAGTCTTTGCAATTGCGCTTGATCGCAACAGAGGTGCGATCGAGCGTATCACTGCACTACTATCTGCCAGAAAGGTGTGCTTGCACGCAACTGTGTACTAAGCGAGCGCAGGTACGCGACAGTGTTGGAATAGGCTCAAGTGTGCTCGATTGCAACAGGGGTACTATCGATCACACTATCACATACTGATTTTCTAGAAACTATACAAACTAAGAAAAACAGCTAAACACTATCCTAAAACTTAACAAAAATTAACAAAAACACTAAAATAAACTAAGAACATAATTGAAATTGCAGAAATTAAATACCACTTGAAAAATAAAACTAATCTATAAATAAAATCAATTTCAACAAAACAAGATTCCTCGGCAACGGCGCCAAAATTTGATGTACAAATTTACTTGTACTTGCAATAGCACGAACCGTTTATAGTGTAGTAGTGTGAAAGTGTGAGGTCGAACCTCAGGGAATCGTGTTCGTTTAAAATTAACTCTAAGTCTAGACTAATATTATCCTAATCTAGTTCCAAGTTGGGTGTTTGTAAAAGAAAGAAAACATAAGCTAATTAAATTGCAGTAAAATAAACAAAGGAAATACTAAGGTTAACGACTCCGCCTCACCAAATAAAAAACACAAGTTAAATACACTAAGTTAAATAATCCATCTATCGATTAAATCAAAACATACTCTATTGTGCCTATTAAAGGATTCAAAGAATCTGTCCTTTTGACGAAAGACAAAACATAAACAATTTAGTCCAAAGGATCCAAAGTGATTGTGATTAACACAAATGACAATGCATAAATAGACTTAAATCAAAGGGTGAAATGTATCAATCGGACAAAAGACAATGAATAAATAACTACGGCACAATCAATCTCAATATTGTCACTAAACTGAGTTGAAACGAGTAAATGATTGAATTAAATGAACTTAATGTAAAAACTAGCATAAGATTAATGGAGAGAGACACAAGAAAGCTAAAACAAAGCATTAAAATAAATTAAACAAGTAAAGTTTGACAATTAAAATGGGCAGAGTAGTGCCAAACAGTGGTTGGAGCTCTCAAAAGGTACCCATAAAACGTAGGTCTAAAAATATTACACAAGGGTCTTATTTATAGACAACTAATGTGCTGCAAGGTCACGGGGGTGCACTCGATCGCATACAGTGCGCTTGAACGTAGGCATATGTGTGCTGGATCGCAGAAGGTGCGCTCGATCGCTTGTAACTGCTCAGAATTTCCATGGCACGAGGCAAGAAAGTGATGGCGACTAGGGCAATGCGGGGTTTGCGGGCTGACGAGGCATGTGCTTGATCGCACCCCTTGGGCTCGAGCAGAGTGCGCTCGATCGCACCTAGTGTGCTTTTTCACTTTTTGCCCTTTTTCACCCTTGTAATCGTGGTTTGAATGCAAGGACATGCAACACCATAAAACCCTAAAACAAACTAAAACATTAGAAATTAACTAAGCTAAGAGCCTAACAAATATAAATTAAGGGGTTTAAATGTACAACATAATGCACTCATCAGGGTGGTTGATGTAGCCTTTCCACGTAACAATGGTTTGATTGTATTCTAATTTAGGATTTTTCTATATGCATGATGGTTTTATAACTTAAAAAATCGATTTTAAAGTTTATATTTAATCATTGTGAAATTCTTCTATTGTTTTAGAAAGCTTTTTATCTTGATTGAGCTCAATACCTCGTATTTTATATAATTATATGAATAATTGTTATACAACAATTTTAATTGACACATGATCAAAAGGATTTGATAGGCCATGCCTAGAGAAGACGAATTTGTCTACACCCTTGTTTAGTGTAATTTAGGCAGTCAGTTTGTACTAAAGGAAGATGAGTTATGATTATCCCTTAATTGTGTATAACTAATTAGGGATTTGATAGTTCATATCTAGTGAGGAATAATCATACCGCATCTAGAGGTTAGGTAGACGTTCTGTGCCAATTGATGAAGGATTATATTTTTTCTTAATAATGGTATTTTTTTGACTAATCTCGAGTGACATGAGTTTTTGTCATGCATAGAAGGAATTTCCTTTATTAATTTATTATTGATCATTGTTGTGCGGCTAGTGGTGAAATCAACCTTCCATTCTTCCTCTCACCAAAATCTACTTTTGCCCTTACTTTTATGCATTCACTTTTCAAAACAAAAACAAATCAATCTTCTTTAAATTAATTTAGATTTAATCTTGATAAACTTGATAACAACATTTGCACCATTCTTGAGGTTCAACACCCTCAACATAGCCATCTCTTACAAGGATTCTTTCTATTGCGAGTGGTAATTTTATTGTTGATAATTTTTGCACAATGAAAAGACTTCATCAATTTTTAGCGCTGTTGCTAGGGAATGCTAAACAATTGTGTTGTTAACTTTTAAGGGTTGAATTTGACTTAATTTTTTTTTTCCTTATTTTATTTTTATTCTTTGTATTTTTCTAATTATGTATTGTTTTATTGACTTTTTTCTTCTTCTTCTTCTTCTTATTTTTATGTTTCAGGTCCGGGACTAGCAAGGAGACTATCTGCAGTATGCTTGAAAGGACCTTCACTGAGTTCAAGCGCACTTGCAAGACTAGCACAACAACTGCAGTTTGTCTCCAATGCAACACTCCTTCGGCTGTTTGTGTGATGATTTTGATGGGCAAAATAATTAACTAGTAATTGATCCCATGGTGTGCCATCCTAGCCTTGTCCCCTGCAGAATAAGACCTCCAAAATTTCACTTTCCTTGTCATAATGAGAAAACTGCAGTGGAAGACTTTACTAAGACTATGGGCTTTAGAGATAGTAAATAAAACATGACATAGCAAATACCAGAGATAAATTACTACGTTATCATAATATCATAAATAATCATCAAATGTAGTGGTCATCAGACCATCATCAGGAAAATAGATACAACCTAAAATAACAAAATATCAACATAGTTCACAAAAGATCAATAGATCAAAGCCTAGAGTTAAGCTTAATGACGAGTGCCAAATATTGCATATTTAGGCCCCTTAGCTTGTATTTGTTAAGCTCTTAGTTTTGTTATTTTCTGATGTTTTTGGTTAGTTTTGGTGTTTTAGTGTTTTGCAAGTTGCTAAGGTATATCTAGGGCTAATTACATTAATTCTGGGACTTAAGGCAGCTCGGGGAGTATTGGAAGCAGATTTGAGTTGAGTGATGATTCGCACCCGACGGGTCCCAACAAAAGGCCATATCTAGAGTTGTAGAACTCTGATTGGAGTAATCTTGGTGTCATTGGAAAGCAAACTCAAAGATCTACAAATTCAAATTTCACAAGATTTGGCCAATTCTAAAGCATTTGCGCTTGAGTGCACATATAGTGCGATCGAGCTCACTTGCGCCCATCAACAATGGAAATGCACATATAGTGCGATCGAGTGCACTCGGCCGACCTGGCAATGCTGAAACCCTAAAATTAGCTTATAAATACTATCTTTTTCATTGTAAACGTGTTGGGAGGCGCCGTAGAGACCAAAAACATGACTTTTGTTGTGCCTAGGCCTTTGTGAACATTTTCTGATTGTAAGCGTTTGTTTTTCATGAATTCAATTGATTTTAACATGTCTTTTGTGATCATGAGGGGCTAAACCTTCAACTAAGGTTGAAGATGAAGCCTCGTCGTTGATTCACATTTACATTTTCATTATTTATGCTACAATTCAATATTAATAAATTAGTTGTTCAAAATCTTTTCAATTGCTTGATTTATTTTATGAGATTAAGCACCATTTTTTATGTTGTGCATAGTTTTATTTTCAATGTGTTTCATCTGGGGGTACATCGAGTGATTGGATTGACTAATATCCATCGTGATCTACGGATACAGTGGATGATTTGATCTTAATTAAATACTCGTTGTGATCCTTTAAACATATGGATTCATTGAATGATTTTACGTGCACGATCACGACTGTTGAACATTGTTTAAATGTTTCCAATATTGATTGTATGCGTAAACGTGAGAGTGTAGTGTGAATTTGGCGAGGTAGATTCGGAAACCTTAGTATTTTACTTTGATTGTTGTTTAAATTATCATTTAATTTAGTTTTGTCACCATTGCACGACCAACTGTGAAACTAGGTTAAAATAGGATTTATTCGAATAGGAAATTGGTTTTTACAAGAACACAAATTCCTTGTGGATCGACCTCGCATTTGTATGCTACTTTACTGCATACGACTTGTACACTTGCGAATACTTTTATATTTGGTACACCACTTAAGCAAAGCTAATGATATAAGGATTTCTATCATGTCTGCATGAGTAGATCCTCCAATCTCTCACATCGAACGCAACCAATTAGGGTCCATATCTTCAAAGATCACACGGATTAAGTCCTGAGCTAGCACCCAAGTCTGCTCCGACGGCATCCTCTTCTAAAGCAGTTAAACCATATAACAATCGTAATGGGAGATGAAACATAAAGAAAAAGGGTAAGTCTAAGACTTAGTGATTTTTAACAAAGATAATACCCATACCAATTTAGTAATGAACTCGGATGTTTAATAAGCAAAAGCAATTCCGTCATGACAGCTTACATTATATGTGATATATATATATAATAGATGATATATGCATATGATGTAAACAGTCATAGTTCAACAATATGGTTTACCCGAGATATTACCCCTTCTTAGCAGTGTTGGCGTTGTCCCGAGGGACCAATAGTACAATGCCAGTGCCCCAACCATTGCACAACATACCGTACATAACATTAGTGGAATGATCAAGTTCGACCTCGAGTGGCCCACACCAACTAATGATGTCCACCTTATAGTGACTGAACCATGGGGAATGGTTGCACTATGGTCATGAAACTAATGCATCCAAAGCCCTCATATAACACACACATTTGACCATAAAGCTAGCATGTATAGTAAGCCCATGGCCATTACTACCGCACGTATTAGTGTACCATGTCATACGATACAAATTATCTTGTCTGTATTTTACATGCATGTCATTTTACAAGTCTCACTTGGTTAACATGTTAAGCACAACGTTTTTCTCAAAATGCTAGAGTTCATGTGCAATAAGTATAATTTGTGAGAGTTGTAAATATGCATGTTTTCTCGATACACAAAATAGATGTTTAGTGCATGGAAAATAACAATGAGCATTATATGAGTTAAAACTCACCTGGATCAAAAAGCGTCTCTGAATACTTTGAAAGATCCAAGTTCTCCAAATCTGTGAAAAACCTTCTATTAGTCCTAATTACACTATAATAGCTCTAAAGTAAGGAAAACATGACCAGATGTCTAGGTTTCAGGCTGGCTGTCAGACGCCCACCGGGTCACGATAGGTTGTACGTTTGGTCATGATACCGTACATCCGCTCTGAGGGTGTTCAGGGAGAACCTCATTTTCTCTCCATTGTTCGCCTATTCTCCAATTCTTAGGGCTACTAGAAACACCCTAAAGCCTCATAGCCTAAATCACAACCTCCATGCAACGTAACAACACTAAGCCAACAAAAATGCTAACCCAAACGAGATTCAAAGTGTATCTAAGCTAGCAACTACAACTAAACATAATTTGAGCAGCATAACGCTGTATTAAAATTTAAGGATTGAACGTTACCTCTTTGAAACAAAATTGTAAGAATTCTGCCTCACGAACGTTCTGAAACACACGAACACCTCACACACACTCACAAAGCACACTCAAAATACTCACAAAACACCTGGGGAACACTCTGGCAGCCTAAGGGTGTCTAAAACTTGTGCAAAACATGAAGAGCGTAGGGTTGAATTTATAGGCCTAAAAAGCAGCAGATGTCTGGCCAAGGGGCATATATCCTGTGGTTCTTGCCCAGCAGTTCAAAGATTGCCTCGTACATCCAGGTATTAACCAAAGGGTATTCCAAAAAGTAGCATACATCCGATGGTCCCACGTACGTTTGCCTGTATGGTTTGTTGAGCGTACGTTTGGTGGTCCCCCACCATATGTCCACACTATAGACAGCAGCATAAGTCCACCAGACCTAGCATACTTTCACCTAAAAGTCCAAATTTCCCCTCTAGTGTCCTTAGTGACCTAAAGCCCAAATTAACTCCCTCAATTAAACTACTTATGCCTAGTTAATAATTTGGGTCACTACAATTTGAGAGCATTTATTTTTGTTTCTACTTTTTTTTTTTTATTATTATTTACTTTCGTGTATGTTTGGTCATTGTTCTTTATCATTCCCCTTAATTTCATGCAACCCTGATATTGAACACACTCTTAGACAACTTAGAACCAAAAGGAACTTTAATTTGCTAAGAGAGTGTAACATTGAGAGCATGGCTAAGGGAGACCATCCCATTTCTTTGAGAGATCAATATCTCCCTACAACTTACATTTCTACCTCATGTCTCCAGCTGCTAGACATTACGGCAACTCACTATGAAATTAAGTACAACACTGTTCAAAATATGCCATATTTTCTTGGGCTTAGTAATGAAAATCCTTACAAGTTCCTCGATAAATTCTTGGAAAAATGCTCTACCATTAACTCACATGTTTTCACCGAGGACGCTTTAAGGATGCGTCTATTTCCCTTTGCTCTCAAAGACATAGCCAAGCATTGGTTTAATTCCCTAGAACTCAACTCCATCACTTCTTGGTCTCAAATGTAGCAAGAGTTCCTAAAGAAGTACTTTCCATGGGAAAGACCAATGAAATTCAAAGATCTATCATTAGCTTCTCCCAATATAAGGGCGAACAATTTCATGAGACTTGGGAGAGACTTAAAGACCTTCTTAGGTTGTGTCCGCACCACACTGTTCTACAATGGCAGGTGCAATGCTTCTATAATGGCTTAACCGAGTCTCATAGACAAATGGTAAATGCCTCATGTGGGGAAACTTTTGTGATAAAAAATGAGATTGAAGCATGGACTTTGTTTGATAACTTGAGTAATAATTCTATATAGCATGCTTCAACTAGACATAGGACACTTGCCCCCTAAAGCTTCTAAAGCTGAAGGTCTTTTGTATTAGGTAATTCATCTGATGTAACCGCCAAGGTGGATGCATTATCTTTAAAATTAGACCAACTTATCATAGCTGGTTTTGTCCCTACCCCTCACATATCCATACCACATGAGTTGTGTTCACTTTGCTCTAGCCCTTCGCACCATGCGAGAAATTGTCCTATAGTTAGACAATGTGCTGATATGTCTCATGAGCAAGTGAATGCCACCTTCTCTAGACTGGATAATGATTTCTATTCCAATTTTTACAACCATGGAAGAAGAAACCACCCCAATTTCTCATGGCATGCTCCAGCTTCGGGAAATTCATCCTATTTGTAGTTCAAAACTCCACCTTTCCATCCTGATTCCAATTGCTATACTCCTCAGCAGTATCAGCATGAGCCACCCCCTAGGAGTTTTGACTTTGAGGATAAGGTGATAGTTGCCCTAAGCAGACTCAATTACTGCACCCCCATTCGTAGTGACCCAAATAATTAACTAGGCATAAGTAGCTTAGTTAAGGGGGTTAATTTGAGCTTTGGGTCACTAAGGACACAAGAGGGGCATTTTGGACCTTTGGATGGATGTACGCTAGGTTAAGCAGATGTACAGTCCTATCTTTTGTGCAGATGTGCACAGAAACACCGGATGTACGTTGCTATTTGTAGTGCGGACATATTGGGGGGACCACCAGACATACACCGACAGATAGTACATTGTACTCTATGAATAGTACATAGACATATGCTCAAAAGTATCGGACGTACACTACTTTATGGTATACCTGCTGGATAATACCTAAACGTACGAGATAGCCTTTGGATTGCTATGTAATAGTACTAGACGTACGCTAGGGTTGGCAAACGTCCGCTACTTTTCTAGAGAGTTGGTGGAGCCTCTCAACTATAAATACCCCCGTTCCCCTCTTCATTTCTCATGCTCTCTCAATCCCCCAGGCTGCAAAAATCCTTCATTGTGAGTGTTTTGTGAGGTTTTGTATGCTTCGGTGCTAACGTGAAGGAACTCTTGAAGTTTCACTTCAATGAGGCAATGCTCGGTTACCTAACTCTTTAATTACGTCGTTATACTGCTCAATTATTGTCTTGTGTCGATAGTCATAGTTTTAGCATTAGTTATACTTTAAATCTTGTTTGGGTTAGCATTATGTTAACTTAGCGTGATCACATTACATAGAGGTTTCATTTCGACTCAGGAAACCTTTGATAGTCTTAGGAGTTGATTTAGAGAATAGGAGGACAAGAGGAGAAAAATGAGGTTCTCCTTAAAAACCTTGAAGTAGACGTATAGTCCGAAGTACCATAGCGGACGTACGGCCCCTAGCCTAGACGCACGGTCCAAAGTGTGATAGGGAACTTTTTTTTTTTCACCAACTATCTTATAGCTCTTATTTTGTTATTCTAGAATTGTTTTAATTAGAAATAGAACTAATTATAGGTTTTTTCTCAGTATTCGAGGTTATGGAGCCTCAAGAGAATTATATGGAGGAGCTTTATAACTCGGGTGAGTACAAACTCACATGGATGCTTTGTTGTTACTTTTCCTACATTGCATATCTAATTTATATATATCAAATATGCATATTTTGCAACTCTCATGAAATACATTTTGGAACTATTGGGAACTCTCTTTTGTGAAAACGTGTATTGATTAATAAGATAATAATGAGACTTGTAAAACTATGCATGTAAAAGACTGATAAGACTAATTGCATCATATGACGTGGTACACCGATACGTGCGGTATAATGGCCATGGGCTTACAATACGGGTTAACTTTATGGTCAATGTGTGTGTGTGCATGGGCTTTGGATTCAATGGTTTCGTGACCAAGGCACAGCCATTCCCAATGGTTGGTCACAATAGGATGGACATCATTAGTGGTGTGGGCCACCCGAGGTTAGATTCAGTCGTGCCGCTAGTGTTATGTATGGTAGCTGTGCAATGGCTATGGCACCGACATTGTACTATAGGTTTCTTGGGATAGCGTCAACCCTACTGAGAAGGGGTAATATCTCGGGTAGACCATACTATTGAATTATTACTATTACTCATGATTATATATATATCACATCCATGATAAACTGTCATCTCATAATGTTGCATGCACTTTATAAACAACTGAGTTCACTATTTAATGACGAGTACGTCATGTGCATTTCTACTCACTAAGTCATCGGACTTACCCTTGTATTATTTTTCTTTTTCTCCACATGTACAACTATGCTATTATAGATAGTGGTTACTGTGAAGCATCCGATTATGTTAGAGGATTCGATCCGAGAGGTGCTTGAGGACTTATTGCAAGCTTAAGTGGGTACTCATGGTAACTAGTACTTTTGAGTTATGTCGTAGACTTAGGGCTTGATCCATGTTTTCATATTAAGATATAGCATAGATCATTATAGGCGAGGTAGGAGCTCCAATGTTTTAGTGACTGCACTAATGCGTAGAACTCAATGTTGTAAGTACTATAATTGAGTTGTGTGCTCTTTAACTTCTCATTAAAATAGGCCACTGGTTTGCTCATTTGGCTAAGTACCACTCCAATGCCTATCTTTGATGTAGCACAATGCAATTCAAATGGTATGTCAAAGTCTGGGAGGACTAATAATGGAGCTGTAGTCAATTTGACCTTGATAAACTCGAAGGCGTTAGTGGTTGCCTCATTCCATGATAATTTTCCCGCCTTCATGCATTCCGTGATTGGTGCCAATATGGTGCTAAAATTTTTAATGAAGCGATGATAAAAAGACACCAACCCATGAAAACTGCATACCTCATGCAGTGTAGTAGGAAGAGGCCAATCACGGACCGCTGCTACCTTTGATTCATCCATTGCTAACCCATCCTTGGACACCACATAACCAAGGAAAAGTACTGAATCAGTCATGAAAGAACATTTGGCTGGTGTTGCTTGAAATTTCTCTCGTCTTAGCAAAAGTAATACCTCCTGTATGTGTTGAATGTGTGTCTCAGAGTCGGAGCTATAAATGAGGATGTCATCGAAGTAGATGACCATTGATTTGTCAATGAATGGGTGGAATGCCTGATTCATTACTCATATAAAGGTACTAGGAGCATTAGATAATCCAAATGGACCAACCATTCATAAAGTCCCTCACGTATTTTAAACATGATTTTCCATTCATCACTTATCTGTACTCGGATCTGGTGGTACCCACTCTTCAAATCTAGTTTGGTAAATACAGTTCCCCCACTCAATTGATCCAATAGGTCATCTGATGCACAAATTTTATTGTAATCGCAAGCGCACGAGTCGTTTGCAGTAAAGTGTTGTGCAAGTGTGAGGTCAAATCCATAGGGAGTTGTGTTTGCAAGAATCAATTCTCTATCTAAATTAACTTTTATCTTAACTTAGTTCCGAAGTTCGTAGTTGTGTCGTGCAAAAATATAAACTAAACTAAATACTTGAAAACAATAAAATGAAAGCACCAAGGCTTTTGGAATCCACCTCATCAAATCAAAGCATACATTCTCATGCTTAGTTCATACATCCGACAAACAATTAAAAACAATGCACGTTCTATTGTTCCTATTGAAAGATTCAATGAATCCATCCACTTGACAAAAGATAATGCATATCCAATTTAGTTCAAAAGATCCAATGTATCCATGCTTTGCACAAAAGACAATAGATATCCAAAGTAAATCAAAAGATGCAATGTATCCATCGGATGAAATACAACGAATATACAACTTCGGCACAATCAAACACTATTTTTGTCACACAATTGAATTAAAACGAACACACATGACATTAAGGGTGGAATTGTATGAACAAAACATGAAAACATAAAACTAATCAATGGCGAGGCTTCATCTTCAACCTTAGTTGAAGGTTCTAGCCTCTCATGATAACAAGAGACAAGCGAAAATCAAGCAAAAGCATTATAAAATGAAATATTACAAAGAAATGATGTTTGAAAGGCTAAAGAATGACAATTAGAGAACTTTTTTCTCCCAAAGGTGCCTTCCAACGGAGGGTTTTACAAAATATAAGAGTGCTATTTATAATAAAATAAATTAGGGTTTTGTGCTGCCAGGTCATGCGTAAGTGCGCTCGATCGCACTTAGTATGCTTGAGTGCACTCCATTCTTCAGTATTTCCATGGCACAGGTAAGTAAGCTATGGTGCTAGGGCTATGCGAGTAAGTCAGGCTAATGTGGTCGTGTGCTTGATCGCGGCCTCTCGGGCTCGAGCTCAAATGCGCTTGATTGTAGCTCTGTGCGCTTGATCGCACTAAGAGGGACCTCAACCCACATTTTCTATTAAATGACCTGTTGCACACTAAAATAACAAAACTAAGAGCTTAACAAACATAAGTTAAAGGGCACAAATATACAATATTTGGTACTTATCAAATACCCCCAAACTTACATTTTGCTAGTCCTTTAGCAAAACAAAAATAAAAAACATATTAAAAACAAGACATATAAGTCCGCTGTTGTGGGAGAAACGATTGCATTTAGCATATGCAGCAAGCCTTCTAGTTCCCTCGGCATTGATCGTACAAAAATAGTATTCACAGTAGCACGAATCGTTTTGCAGTATAGTGGTGTGCAAGTGCGAGGTTGTACCTATAGAGAATCACATTTTGTTCTAAATTAATTCTAAGTCTAGACTAATTATATTTTAACCTAGTTCCTCGGTTTGAGTATTTGTGAAAGAAAGAAAACATAAGCTAATTAAAATGTGGTAAAGTAAACAAATAAAGTAACTAAGGTTTAAGACTCCACCTCACTAACTCAAAAGCACATGTTAATACACTAAGTTCACTCATCCATCTATCGAATTCGCTCTAATGCATACTCTATTGTTGTTAATGAAACTAATCGAATCATCCGATGTATTTACCGTTTAAAGAATCACAACAGATATTTAATCGATAAAATTGATAGAATAATCCGATGTATCCTCGGACCAATCACAATGGATATTGGACGTTTATGCTTCATAACTAACAATCAACGCAACTTTGTCACTAAATCGAATTTAAATGACCAAACATTATGTAAATGACGGAAATGAAATGAACATAATGTTAAAACATGTATAAAATTAAAGGTGAGGCTTCATCTTCAACCTTAGTTGAAGATTTAGCCTCCCATGCTAAAGAGAGACAAAATTAAACTAAAACTAAACATTAATTAATGAAAGATAGTAAATGGTTGATGTTTAGAGAGGCTTAGCAATGCCAAACAGTGGCCTCTGCTCTCAAAAGGCGCTCTAAAAATGTAACACTAAAAAATTACACAAGTGGTCCTATTTATAGGAAAATGTATGCTGTCTAGAAAGAGAAGGTGCGCTCGATCGCAGTGCAGTTAGTGCGCTCGATCGCACGTAACCACTCCAATATCCCATGGTGCAGCAAAAAATGCTATGACCTAGGGCAATGCAAGGATCTCGGGTGTACGTGGATGTGCTCGATCCTGGTCCATACACTTGATCGCAGATGCGCTCGATCGTGAGTCTGTGCGCTCAATCGCACAGGCAGGGACTCCTAGCTTCTTTTCCACCTTTTACAGTATTTTGATGTTAAGGACCTGCAACACAACAAAACACTAAAACAAGCAAAAACATAAGAAAATAACAAGGCTAAGGGCATAACAAACATAAATTAAGGGGTCTAAATAAACACTATTTGGCACTTATCAAATACCCCCAAACTTATATTTTGCTAGTCCCTTAGCAAAACAAAATGAAAAACACAATTAAAACAAATAACATAGGTCCGCTTTCATGAGAGAAATGATTTCGTTTAGCATATGCAACAAGCCTTTTAAACCTCTAGGAATTTCCTAGAGGACAAGTGAAGTCTCATGAGGGTTTTCCAGTAATGACACCCACAGACAATTATTGGCACTATGTTATTGACAGACAAAGCCTTTCACTTAAATGTATGGTTCATATATCATTAACAATTTTAACAATTTGAACAAACAAACCACATCATCCAGGCATCCAAACATCAATCAACTCACGGTTGGAAAATTGAGACAACACATGCTCAAAAAAGTGCAAAGTGAACTAACATAGGCTCATGGGGTTTCAATTTTTCCAAACACGTGTATCCCCAAAATTCAAAGGAAATGCAATGTGATTACAACAACCGAGGCTTGAACGAAAAAGTGCAATTTTTATTGTTATTATTATTATTTTTTTGTGTGTGTATGGGCTGTGCAATGCTTGACTCTTTTAAGCTTCTAAATGACTTATGTAACGAGTGTTGGGCCAGTGACTCCCAAACCAAGTGGTTTTAGGGCACTTGATGTAGAGACATCCCTAGGGGCTTAGTTACTCAAGTCAAAAGAGCTACGAAGCCTAACTAGCCATACAATCATTTAGCTAGAATTTCTCATATTTTTATGTGAACACTCAATTCTTGATGAGGCAAGAAGTCCTGTTACTCAATAAAAAGCTCAACTTATTATGATGATTTTTTTTTTTTTTAAATAGCCAAGGTTTTCATCACATATTACATCAACCTAAAAATCTCAAGAAAAACACTCCTCAAGTCAAATCTCATACCTCATAGACCCTATGCGAGTGTGCATGTGAAAAATGAATCAAACAAGTGAAGTCTCTCAAATCCAACACGTGAATCAAAAACCGAGATTTCTAATGATATGCAGTGTTCAAACAAGTTAATGATATGCAGTGTTCAAACGAGTTTCTCTAATCTATAGTTATGATGTAAGTCATGCCCAATCAACAACATAGCAACAAAAATGCAAAAAAAATTTTAAACAGACAAAAACAAATATATACAGACCAAAAACAAACAAACAAACAAAGTGTTTATCCACACCCTCAAACTTAAATGACACATTGTCCCTAATGTGGCAAGAAATACAATACAGTGGGATGAGGAATTGAAATGTACAAAGCCCAAGACATGTCTCGAACTTGAACACCAAAACACTTATAAAAAACTAACAACAATCTTTTCTCACAAGCACAAACATCAAAAGGTTAATTGCTGTTAGAAAAATAAAATAAAACAAAATGACAAGAAAAATAATGAGGGATGCCTCCCACAAGCGCTAAGTTTAACGTCTTCAGCCAGACTTGCCACAAGAGGCGACAATTACTTCAAATAGATCAGATCCTCCAACGGAGTCTCCTCCACCTCAATACTCCTCAACTCCAAGAATGGTTTTAATTTTTGTCCATTCACCTTAAAGGTGTTACTATTTTTGGGATCCTCAATCTCGATAGCCCCATGAGGAAAAACTGACCTAATGATAAATGGGCCTGTCCATCGGGATTTTAGCTTGCCTGGGAATAGATGCAGCTGTGAATTGTAAAGAAGAACTTTTTGACCAGGCTCAAAAGATTTCCTTAAAATGCTCTGGTCATGAGCCTTCTTCATCTTAGCTTTATACAATCTCACACAATCATAATTATCATTCCTCAGCTCCTTTAATTCATTAAGTTGGAGCTTCCTTTGTGAGCCAGCTTTCAAAAAATTGAAGTTTATCTGCTTGATGGTCCAATATGCTTTATGCTCCAACTCGATGAGAAGGTGATGCGCCTTCCCGTACACAAGCCGATAGGGTGATATCCCAATCGGGGTTTTAAATGTTGTCCTATATGCCCACAGTGCATCATTCAATCGCAGAGACCAATCTTTTCTATTGGGGTTCACAATCTTTTCCAAAATATGTTTGATCTCTCGATTTGAAACTTCAACCTGGCCACTTGTCTATGGGTGATATGGAGTAGCAACCTTGTGTGTGATGAAGTACTTCTTCATCAACTGCTCAAAAATTCGGTTGCAAAAATGCTTACCTCCATCACTAATGATTGCTCAAGGCATACCAGAATGAGCAAATATAATGTCTTTCAAAAATTTGACCACAACTTTGTGGTCATTGGTCTTGCATGCAACTACTTCCACCCACTTGGACACATAGTCCACAACAACCAAGATGTACAAATAGCCAAAAGAGTTTGGGAAAGGTCCAATGAAATCAATGCCTCACACGTCAAAAATCTCAACAATCAAAATGGGATTGAGGGGCATCATATTCCTCTTAGAAATACTCCTTAGCTTCTGACAGAGCTCACAAGATGTGCAATAAGCATGAGCATCTCTAAAAATGTTAGGCCAATAAAATCCACACTGCAAAATCTTTGCAGCGGTCTTATTTGCACTAAAGTGGCCTCCACATGCATGATCATGACAAAAGGAGATGACATTGGATCAGTCATGCTCAAATATACACCTCCTAATGATCTGCTCGGGACAATACTTGGACAGATAAGGATCATCCCAGAAAAAGGTCTTAACCATGGACAGAAATTTGAGCTTATTTTGTTGGCCCCAATGCAAAGGCTTTTGGCCGGTGACAAGATAGTTCACTATGTCAATAAACCATTGTGCAGGATTGTGAGCAATGTCCATCAATTGCTCATCAGGAAAGGTCTCAAAAATAGGGGTGGCGTCCTCAGTGATATCCACAATCAATCTAGACAAATGATCCACCACCACATTTTCGAAACCCTTCTTATCCTGAATCTCTATGTCGAACTCTTGCAGTAACAAAGTCCATTGGATAAGGCGAGATTTAGCATCTTTTTTGGAAAAAAGATACCTCAATGCTGTGTGATATGAGTAGATGATGATTTTAGATCCTAACAAATAGGATCTAAACTTGTCCAGTGCAAAAATGACTGCTAACAACTCCTTCTCAATGGTCGAATAATTGAGTTGCGCATCATTCAGAGTCCTACTCTCATAGTAGATGACATGAGGAGTTTATCAACATGCTACCCCAACACAGCTCCAACAGCATAATTTGACGCGTCACACATGATCTCAAAAGGGACACCCCAATTGGGTGGTCGAATAATGGGTGTGGACGTCAAAGTCTTCTTCAAAGCCCTAAATGCTTTCATGCACTCCTCATCAAATATAAATAGCATCTCCTTCGCTAACATGTTACACAATGGCTTGGCGATCTTGCTAAAATCCTGGATAAGTTGCCTATAAAAGCTTGCATGGCCGAGGATAGAGTGAATTTCCTTTACCGTACGTGGGGGTGGAAGGTTGGAAATCAAGTCCACCTTCGCTTTGTCAACCTCAATCCCCTAGTGAGATATGATGTGCCCCAGTACAATCCCTTGTTTGACCATAAAATGGCACTTCTCCCAATTAAGCATTAGGTTCTTCTCCTTGCACCTCACTAAAACCAACGTGAGATGGTGCAGACACTCCTAGAAAGATGAATCAAAGACAGAGAAGTCATCCATGAAGATCTCCATAAATCGTTCTACCATGTCAGAGAATATGTTGATCATACATCGCTGAAAAGTAGCAGGTGCATTGCACAGCCCAAAAGGCATGCGACATTAGGCAAATGTCCCAAAAGGACAGGTAAATGTTGTCTTCTCCTGATCTTCGGGGTCCGTAGGGACCTGGTTATATCCAGAATAACTATCCAAGAATCAATAATATTCGTGCCCAGCTAAATGCTCCACCATTTGATCAATAAATGGAAGTGGAAAATGATCTTTCCTGGTGGTGGCATTCAATTTACGGTAGTCTATGCAAACTCTCCATCCAGACTAAATACAAGTTGGCACCAACTCGTTGTCCTTGTTCTTCACTACCGTCAATCTAGTTCGCTTGGGCACAACATGTATCGGGCTCACCAACTTGCTGTTAGAGATTGGATAGATGATCCCTGCATCTAACAACTTAATCACTTTCGTTCTCACAACCTCTTGCATCGCTGGGTTGAGCCTTCTTTGTGGTTCCCTCAATGGTTTGGAATTCTCCTCCAGATGTATCTTGTGCATCACCAACGAGGGGCTGATCCCCTTGATATCCTCAATGGTCCAGCCGATGGCTTCTTTATGCTCTTTTAAAACATCCAATATTTTCTCTTCTTGAGCATCAGCCAAATCTAATGCTATAATCACAGGTAGAGACTCTATTAGACCTAGGAACTTATATTTGAGATTGTCTGGTAAAGGCTTGGGTTCCTTCTTGGGGGGATCAGGTACTGCTATCTCCTCCTTCTCACTGCTCACTAGAGGAGTAGTCTCCAAAAGTGCATTTGCTTGCTCAATTAACTTATCCAAATCTAGATCCTCTCTGAATTGAGCAAAACATGCCTCCAAGGGGTCCTCTATGATAGATTCTTTAACAACTTCATCGATAATATCCTCAATTAGGCATACTTGATGCTCTTTGTCATACTCCAATGGTTGTTTACTGATGTGAAAAATATTTAACTCAACTGTCATATTCCCGAAACTAATCTTCATCACCCCTAACCTACAATTGATTAGGGCGTTAGCCGTAGCTAAAAATGGTCGCCCTAATATTACCGGTATCTCACTACCTATGATCTCAACTAGTTCAATGTCCAGCACAATAAGATCCACGGGGAAATAAAATTTGTCGACTTTAATTAGTACATCCTCAACAAATTCCCCGTGGTACCTTCATAGATCTATCAACCAATTGCAGTGTCATGGATGTGGGCTTCAGCTCTCCTAGCCCTAACTGCACATAGACTAAGTAGGGCAACAAATTAACACTAGCTCCCAGATCTAATATCTCCCTCTCAATCTAACTGATTCCTATCATACAAGTGATTGTCAAACAACCATGGTCCTTGTACTTGATGGGTAACTTGCATTACTGGATTGAACTGGTCTACTTAGTCATGAATGCCTTCTTCGGGACATTCATCTTCCTCTTCACTGTAATCAAGTCCTTAAAAAACTTGGCATATGAAGGTATTTGCTAGATGGCATCCAAAAATGGAATATTGATTTGGACTTACTTGAACACCTCCAGAATGTCCTCTTTCTTCCCTCCTTTCTTAGGCTCTTATAGTCTTTCAGGATAAGGCGCTTAGGTACAAACAACCTAAGAGGTTCCTTAACAACTGGGGTGATTGTAGATGGCTCAGCATCTCCTTCCTTCTTGTTGTTGTCACCCTCTTTACCTTCTTAACATTCTTTCCTAGTGAGGTCTGCTTCTGGCTTAGCATGGTTTGCTTCTGGGTCAACATGGTCTACTTCTGGGTCAACATGGTCTGCTTCTGGGTCCACCACTTGATTGTCCACTCATTTCCCAGACCTCAAAGTGACAACTGCCTGAACATGCTCCTGATTTGAAGAATTTATGATAGTGCATGCCTTAGGGTTGTTCACTGATTGGCTGGGGAGCTTTCCCTTATCTTTTTCACCAAGGTGATTTGCCAACTACCCCATCTGCATCTCCAACTTGGCATTTGCCTTGGTGTACATAATGGTGGAATTTCTCACGTCATTAATTGATTGACCAGTCATTTTCATAAAATCCCCCATGGTATCTTCCAATGACTGTGTCGATGACGCTAGGGCTTGAGCAGGGGCCTGATAATTTGAAGTTGACATTGGTTGAGCCGAGCAACCTTGATTTTGATATGACGAAGGAAATCCTGAAGGATATTGATTTTGAGCATGAGGAGCTCCTTCTTGACTTCTTGGTTGGTTTTGCTTCCTCGAGAAATTAGGGTGGTTCTTCCACCCTAGATTGTACGTCTCAGAGTACGGTCCATTTGACTGCTTTCTATAATCGTTGAAAGCATTCACTTGTTCCATCTTAGAAAATACCATCATAGATGGGCAATTTTGTGCTTGGTGCATTGGACTAGCACAGATGGAACAACTATCAACTGGAAATGTGCTAGCAGCATTGATAGGCTGACTGACGTTGAGAGTGTCAAGTCTCTTGGTGAGCACATCTATCTTTAAATTCATCTCTGCTTCTCCTTTAAGCTCATAGATGCCTTCTTTCTTGGTGATTTGCACTGATTTGTCATGACAACTAGTAAAGTCCCACTGTTGTGAGTTGTCGGCTATTTTATCCAATGCCTTGTATGCCAAGTCTCCCGTCAAACTAAAAAATGCCCCTCCATTCATCGACTCAATCATTCTACGGTTGTGCTGAGTCAGCCCTTGGTGGAAAAATTGTACAAGTCTCCACTTTTCATAACCGTGTGGAGGGCATTTAATCAGCAGATCCTTGAACTGCTCCCAACATTCAGAGAACTTCTCATCTTCTTCCTGAGTGAATGAACTGGTTTCTTTTTGGCACTCGTTCACAATTGACATCGAGATCCAACCACGCCCTGGCTTTACCTTGAAGGGAAAATGGGAATATTCTGAGATGGACTGACTCTTTTGAGAAATTTTGAAATTTGAACATGGCACATATGTCCTTGAATTTTTTGGTATGGCCGTAAGGGCTTTCATGATCCAAACCATGAAATGACAATAAAAGTTGAATGATGTGTGGCTTTAAATCAAAATGAGTTGCATTAGTCAGTAGCAACACTATACATGAATGGGTACTAATCGCAACTGGTGCGAATAGCTCCCTGAGTGATGTAGTGAAATCCACGTCCTAAGCTCAGATTTGCTCCACGTGCCCAGCTCTTGCATCTTGGTACTCTTCATGCTCCTCTCCATGTTCATTTCTCACATTGTCCCGCATCTCAAATGATGATCTATGGGCTCTCCTAAAATTTCTCTCTAAGTCAGGATCTAAAGGTATTAACTCTACGTTCAAGGATCGTCGACCATGCATACACCAATCAAGAAATTAAACTTAAACAACTATAAAAACTGCAAACTAACTAAGCAAGTATGAACAAAAACAGAAAAACAGGAACACAAAATAACAAATAAAGAACAAAAAGAATAAACTAAATGAAATTAAAATACTAAATTAAAAATAAACTACTACACAATAAACTATATAAGCAATAAATGAATTAAAAATCAAGCAATTTAAACAAATATTAACACATGCCGATAACAAAGAAACATAATAAAGAAATAAAATAGAAAAAAACTAGCTTAAACAATTAAACATTTAAACAACTAAATAAACAGATTATTTATTTAACTAAAATTAAAATAAACTAATTAAACAATTAAAAACAAAAATAAACTAACCACAACTAATTAATAGCAAATAACAAATAAAAACAGGCATATTAAATTAACATTTTAAGGAAAAACTAATTATTGAACCTAAAATAAAAAATTGAACATACTGCCCCGGTTCTGTTGGTACAGCTAGCAGAGATGCGCTCGAGTGTAGGTTGGTGTGATAGATCGCAAGCAACATAAATGTAACAGTCTCTAGAAGTGTGCTCGATCGCAATAGATGTGTGATCAAGCGTAAAGCTGCACTGCTATTAATCAGTAAAGGTGCGCTCATGCGCAACTGCGTACTAAGCGAGTGCAGGCATGTGACAGTGTTGGAATAGGCTCAAGTGTGCTCAATCGCAATAGGTGCTCTCAATCACACTATCACATACTGATTTTTCAGAAACTAAAACCAAACTAAAAACAGCCAAACTCTATCTTCAAAACTTAAAATTTATCAAAAATAATACAAAAACAAACTAAGAACAAACTTGAAATTGCAAAAATTAAATACTAGTAGAAAAATAAAACTAATCTAAAAATAAAATTAATTTCAACAAAAACAACGTTTCCCCGGCAACGACGCCAAAATTTGATCGTACAAAAATAGTACTCGCAATAGCACGAATTGTTTTGCAATGTAGTGGTGTGCAAGTGTGAGGTCGAGCCCATAGGGAATCATACTTGTTCAAAATTAATCCCAAGTCTAGACTAATTCTATTTTAACCTAGTTCCTTGGTTTGAGTGTTTTTGAAAGAAAGAAAACATAAACTAATTAAAATGCGGTAAAGTAAACAAGCAAAGTAACTAAGGTTTAAGAATCCACCTCACCAACTCAAAAACACATGTTAATACACTAAGTTCACTCATCCGTCTATCGATTTCGCTCTAATGCATACTCTATTGTCGTTAATGAAACTAGTCGAATCATTTGATGTATTTACCATTAAAGAATCACAACAGATACTTAATTGATAAAATCGATAGAAAATTTTGATGTATCCCCGAACCAATCACAATAGATATTGGATGTTTAATGATTCATAACTAACAATCAACGCAACTTTGTCACTAAATCGAATTGAAATGATTAAAAATTATGTAAATGATAGAATGAAATGAACATAATGTAAAAACATGTATAAAATTAAAGGCGAGGCTTCATCTTCAACCTTAGTTGAAGATTTAGCCTCCCATGCTAAAGAGAGACAAAATTAAACTAAAACTAAACATCAATTAAAGAAAGATAGTAAATGATTGATGTTTAGAGAGACTTAGCAGTGCCAAATGGTGCTCTTTGCTCTCAAAAGGCGCTCTGGAAAAGTAACACTAAAAAAATTACACAAGTGGTCCTATTTATAGGAAAATGTATGCTGTCTGGAAAGAGAAGGTGCACTCGATCGCAGGGCCTATGCTCGATCGCAGTGCACTTAGTGTGCTCGATCTCGAGGTGTATGCTCAATCACACTCAACCGCTCCAATATCCCACAGCATAGTCGAGAATGGAATGACCTAGGGCAACACGGGAAATGCGGCTGAAGTGGCATGCTCTCAATCTCGGATCTTGCACTTGAGCGTACTGCACTTGATCTTGGCTCTACACGCTCGATCGCAGGCGCGCTTGTTTGTGAGTTTGTGCGCTTGATCGCACAGGCTGGGACTCCTTGCTTCTTTTCCACCTTTTACAACATTTTGATGTTAAGGACCGCAACACAACAAAACACTAAAACAAGCAAAAACATAAGAAAATAACAAGGCTATGGGCTTAACAAACATAAATTAAGGGGTCCAAATAAACACTATTTGGCACTCATCAATATGGCGACACTACTTATATGGGGAGTGTTGTGAAATATACACAGATCACGAAAGTCTGAAATACTTCTTCACCTAGAAAGAGCTTAATATGCGCCAAAGACGTTGGTTGAAACTCCTAAAAGACTACAATTGTACGATCAACTATCACCCAGGGAAGGTAAATGTAGTTGTTGATGCTCTCAGTAGAAAAACCATAGCGGGAAGCGTATCTGCCATGTTCACTATGCAAATGGAGCTACTCCTTGACCTTGAGAGGGCCGGAGTTGAGATGATGGTGGGGGAAATCCAGTCTTACATGAGTAGCCTAACCTTGGAACCAATCTTAATGGAGCAAATTAGAACCGCCCAGCTATCGAGCAATGAAATTACTAGAAGTCGTGAAGAAGTGGAAAAAGGGGAACAATCGGATTTTCATGTAGCTGGAGATGGGATATTAATGTTTCGCAATCGGGTGTGCATTCCCAATGACGCGGAATTGAAGAGGGTTATCTTGTCAAAGGCACATTAGTCCCTATATACAGTCCATCCAGGTAACACCAAGATGTGTCGGGACTTACGTAAAAACTATTGGTGGAAAGGAATGAAGAAGGATATCGTGCAGTACGTAGAACAATGCCTTCCGTGTTAGCAAGTCAAGGCGGAGCATCTGAGACCTGCAGGATCTTTGCAACCTTGACCTATTCTTGAATGGAAATGGGAACGTATTTCTATGGATTTTGTGTCAAGCTTTCCTTGAGCTTCTAGTGGTCAAGACGCAGTATGGGTCATTGTTGATCAGTTAACTAAGATTGCACACTTCCTACCCATCAAGATGACCTACAGTATGGATCAACTTGCTGAGCTTTACACCAAGGAGATTGTATGATTACATGGGATTCCTATGTCGATTGTGTCGGATCGTGATCCATGATTCACCTCTAGTTATTGGCGGAGTTTACAGGAAGCACTGGGAACCAAACTAACTTTTAACACAACATCTCACCCTCAGACAGACGAACAGACGATTCAAACCTTGGAAGACATGTTGCGATTGTGTGTTTTGGACTTCAATGGAAGCTGGATTCAGTACATTATTATGATAGAGTTCGCTTACAACAACAGCTATCACGCTAGCATCAAGATGGCACCCTATGAAGTCTTATATGGGAGGCGATGTAGATTACCATTGTATTGGGATGACGTAGGAGAGCAAAAAATACTTGTACCAGAGATTATTCAAGACACTTATTAGAAGATAACAGTGATGAAGCAAAGATTAGCAGCAGCTCAGAGTTGACAGAAGAGCTACACCGATGTCAGACGATGAGAGCTAGAATTCGAGGCACAAAGGTCTTTCTCAAAGTCGCCCCTATGAAGGGAGTAATGAGGTTTGAAAGAAGAGAGAAGTTGAGCCCCAAATTTGTGGGTCCCTTTGAGATCCTCGAGAAGATCGGCATGGTAGCGTATCGTTTGGCACTACCACCAAACTTATTAGGGATTCACAACGTATTTCATATATCTATGCTGAGGAAGTATGTACCAGATCCCACACATGTATTGGAGAGCGAGCCCCTGCAAATTCAATCCAACATGACTTATGAGGAGACACCAACAAGAATATTGGACAAAAGGGAACAAGTCCCCAGGAACAAGACTATCTCACTAGTGAAAGTCTTATGGAATAATCACTCTATGGAAGAAGCTTCATAGGAATTAAAGGAGAGAATGCGGGAGAAGTACCCATATCTGTTTGAGTGAAAGCGAACGAGTATAGTAAAGCAACTCTGGCATAGCAGGTACTTTCCATGATCAGTTGGTTAGTTTGTTCACCAAATTCCAGGGATGGAATTTTTATAAGGGGGGAGGATTGTGACAATCCTAGTCCCTTTAGGGTATTTTAGTTGACTCATAGGTTTTAAATAGGGTTGGCTTAAGTTAACAATGAGAATGGATCACCCAATAAATAAATAATAATAATGGAAAAATATAAAAAAGAAAGAAAGAAAGAAAAGGAGTAATAATAATAATAATAAAGAAACCCTACACTAGCCGCCTACCCTTAAAACCCTTCCGTGTTTTTTTCTCTTACCCTGCTTATTTAGCCAATTCAGACAAGAACTATCATACTCCTTTACGCCTCTCTCTCTGTAGTGCTCTCCCCTCCTAAACGTGCGTGTCAGGTATGATTTCATAGACTCACAACTCTATTTTCTTTGTCTTAGATATATTCATTTAGCGTTCATGTGGGTCAAACTCCTTGGTGGCCGTGTGTCTTGTAGTACAAAAGAGAGTTTTATTTATTTATTTATTTATTTATTTTATTTCTTTTCTCTTCACGTGCAGCCATGTCTCCACCTACCTTGCCTATTGTGGGAATAGATTATCATCATGTGCCATGCCACTGAAGGAATTAGAAGAAGAGATAAAGAAATTGATGATTTGCTTGTAGCTGCCTCTAAGCTGAAATTAGAATCAGTTGCTAATGACTCTGCTAATTCTCAAATTTCTCAAGCTTTTTATTCTACCAAATCCCATCCTCTCCCCAATAGAGAATGATGCGAACCTCAATGATATGCCGTTGAGACCCAACAACAATATTGGAATATAGACCCAAGAAAGCTAAAATTCAAATTTGATAGCAAACCTTGACCCAA